>CM021102.1:637130870-637163275 GCA_007115665.2 Sequoiadendron giganteum
TTGAAAAGTCTTGATATTGATGCTTTTCCTAAGGATTATATCCTTAGAGACTTCTAAGTATCTTGGCTTATATTTAAATCTATACTTTCCAAAGTTAACATAGGTAACTATGCCCCTAACTTCATGATTTTCACATAATGGACTTTGTGAAATGAATGATGTTTTTGACATAGACATTTAGTTTGAAACTTAAGCAAGACAAATGAATGTGGTAAAAGCAAGTCATTAATCAAGATTAAATCAAAATTGAATCCCGCACATGTGCTTATCTTCATGTTCTCTTGCGAGCTCAAAATCCTTAAGCGAAGATCCATATCCCATTTTTTTCAAAAATAAACATCATAGTTCTAGATCTATTAGAAAATGCATCTTGAGGAACTACCTCAACCAAGACAGATTGATAAGGAATTTTTATCTATGCCCTTTAAGGAATGAACCAGATTGACATATTTCATATGATCTTAGCATTTAAATCAACATTGATCTTTTGGGTTTGAGTTACTCATAGTGTAAATCATTTTTCTCACTACCTTGGGCTTGCAACATAAAGGTTCACTCTAGGTTAAACATTATTGGGTCAAAACATTTCCTCCACCCTTTATCGTATTTCACATTTCACTTCACCAAACTTTATAAACTTTTGGACACACCAACACTTTTTAGACTTAGAAAAATCATCAACTCAAAAATAACCCTGACTAAGCTACTTTGTATGTGCAATGAATCCTTTTCCATGCATTTAGTTAAGTTAGTTATCACATTTTTTGACTAGTTTATCTTGAAGGTCACAAGTCTACCTTAAACATTTACAAGTTAATTATCATCTTTATCAAAACCAATCAAACCTCTTTGTCTAAAAGTGTTATCCCAAAATTTTACAAAGATCACTCCCAATATCATTCACCCTTTTCATCATCCAATTCCACCATTGGTCCAAAACAACTTAGAGTGTCCCTCTTGCAAAAATTTGAGTCAACTAGAGAGTTTAAACATTACAAATCTCAACATAACTCTCCCATAAGTGACCCACAATTTATGGTAACAACAAGATCACAACATAAGAGAATCATGGAAAAATCCAAAGTCACATCCATCACAAGTGATACTGATCCATAAGAATTTGATCCAAGGAGTCATTCTACCCCCTCACAACAACCCCAAAATTTTTTGGGACCATATGAAGTAGAAGATGTCACAAAAAACCCATTTGGACTTATCAAACAAGAAATCCTTGAGTATAAACAAGAATGTCAAGCCTTAGAAAAAGTGGCTTCAATTCACCCATATTTTTTTGTACAAAACTTGACACAAGGCTTGACTTCATCTGTGATTCAATCAACTCCATCACTAGGGCCAAGTCAAACACAAACTCCTAGTCTTGCAATTAGTCTTGCTAAAGACTTTGGTCATACCCTTCCTTTGGAAAGAAAAACACTTGTGGGTACTCTAAACACCAATCCTTCACAAACCACCACTTGGACACCTACATTTGGTGCTCTGCCTCAATCTTCCACCACCATTCTAGAACACCACTTACATCCGCACAAACCTCTTTCATTACGCAACTCCACGACAACCTTGACATTTTGAGGGAAACCACCTTTTTCCATCCCCACAAGTACCACAAGTGTACCCAAGGTCACACAAGAAAATGTGAACCAAGCGTCTCAAATATACCAACAAGGGCATGCCAACACCCTTACAAAAAATCAACCCTCAACGTACCAAGGGACATCTTCATCCAACCACCTCATTAGTTCATCCAACCCATTGGTGGCACAAAACACATCCATCCCATCCATCACCAACCCAAATCAAAGAAACACCTTGGTCACAAACCACATCAACCAAGGGAATACCTTGGTCCCACCCTAGATACAACAAGGGAACCCTCAACACATCAATCAAGGAAACCCTTTCAAATAATTGACTCAAGGTTATAATGTGCCATTACAATCACAATACCAAATGGCACCATCATCATCCTTACCATCGGTCCCTCACCTCATGCAAAATCACATGGGACCTCAAACTCACATTCCTCCATCCCAATCCACAATTTTACAAGGAATGTTAAACCAAGGCAACCCCTAACCTCTCATCATCAACCCACAACCCACTCAAACCATAAACACCCAAAACCCATCATAGATGTCCTAACAACAAAAGTATCCTACATTGCCAGCACATGTTCTTGCTTTGCAACAAGCGCAACAAGATTATCAACAAGCCTAACAACAAGCCCTATTGGCCCAACAACAAGAAGAAGCTCAAAAAATATCCTTAGTCACACAACAACAACAACAACAACAAAAACAACAACAAGTAGCCTTAGTCGCACAACAATAACAGCAAGCCCAACAAGCAGCCTTAGTCACACAACAATAGGCACAACAACAACAACAAGGATTATACTACAATCCTCAACCAAACATCATCAATCCCAACATGTTAGGAACATATACACCTCTACCACCCTCACTTTCATAGTATCAAACTCCACCCTACACACCATACAACACCCCATCATATCAAAATCCCACGTAAAACCCATCTTCCATCCCACAATACGCAACATATGTTCCTCCACCAAACCTGCAAGGTTATATGGCATCACAACTAAAAGTTCTAATGCAATAATTGTAGGATATTCAAATGGGAAAAGTGAAGAAACCCCATACACATAAAAACTTGTGTACAATACCCATTTGATAGAAACATTGCAATAGTACCATTCACTCTCGGTTTAGAGGTTCCTAAATTTGATAAATATAAATGGAGAGGAAATAATATGGAACACATCAAGGAATTCAATTCCATGTGTATGGAGGTTGCCTACAATTATTCCTACTTGATGCGCCTCTTTCCACGAAACTTGACGGGCCAAGCCATCGATTGGTTTTCACAATTGCCTCCAAGTATCAAAACCTTCCAAGAAATCACCGATAAATTTATAGATCACTTCTCCTTCAATCTTGACATGGATGTAAGCTTAGAGGATTTATACACACTCAAGAAAAATAAAGGAGAATCCTTCACTAATTTCTTGAAAAGATGGCAACAATGAGCTAGTAAGAGCAAGTGGCCCATTCCCAATGAACAACAAGTGGGCATTATCATAGAAAATGTTGATCTAGATCTATCCTTCCACTTGAAAATGAAATGTATTACCATATATGATGATCTTTTCCATAGGGCCCTCAACATCGAGCATACTCTAATCTCGCAGGGAAACACACAAGCCTCTAGAGATAACCGCCCATCAACCAGTTCAAATGACAAGCCTCGTGTTTGGGATAAGAACAAGAACATGATAGATGATGGCATTGTAGATGCTAAAGTGGTCATAAGTGATCCTAGGCCTAACACAAATCATCTGACCAACAGTAAACCAATTATGCAACAAACAACATCATCACCACAAAATAATCAGGTCAATAACACTGAAACTCAACAATGATGGACCCCCAATAGTAATAACTACCCAAAATGCAAATACATCACATCGAGGGAACCTATTGAATCTATCATGAAGAAATTGGTAGAGTCAAACTTGATAACACTTCCCAATTTACAAAACTACCAAGAACCATAAGATAAACCACCGTGGTACAACGAAAAGGATCTTTGTGACTTTCACAAAATCAAAGGACACAAAACATTGAACTGCATGAAGCTCAAGAACGTTGTCCAAGATCTTATAGAGAATAGGGACATATCTATTGATGTACCAGCTGGTAACCAAGACCTCAAGATATACAAGAACCCTATGCCACATCATAGAAAAAGGAATGACAATGGAAAAGGGAAGAAGTATAATAGCATACATCATGTCTATTCCAATGCAGTTGCCTCCTGTTATAATATCGTAATAGTTGTTACCATCAAAGGACCTAGTGCAAAGTGTGGAGTCACCACATGATATGGAAAGGTCACCATCTAAGGAGCTTCATCCTAACCTAGGGCACAACCTCCATTGCCAACATCTAACCTTGGTAACTATAGTCTTCTAGATCAACTAAAGAAGACCCCTGCACAAATCTCTATCTTAGAACTATTGAGGCTATCCTCAACAAATAGGGAGATATTAGAAAAATCTTTATCTGCATCCTTCATCCTTCATCCCTGTGAATATTGATATAGAGCATTTTCAAGCTATGGTAGGGCATATCACTACCCCTCATCTTCTCAACTTCTTGAAATAAGACCTACCCTCACAACCATCTCACAATCACACCTTACATCTTGAGGTCATTGTTCATAAGAACAAAGTTAAAAGAGTCTTAGTAGATGGAGGTGTTGGTCTCAACATTTGTACCCTTCAGTTGGTCAAGAACTTGGGATTTTAAGAGGATTCTACTCTGAAAATAAAGAGTACAACCATAAGGGTATATGGCAATCAAGAAAGAGTGTTGCAAGGCATCATCACTCTACCTATCCAAGTGGGACCTGTCATTATTGAGACTACATGCCAGGTACTAGACCTTGATCTCCCTTATAATATCTTACTTGGTCGACCATGGATTCATGCCATGCAAGTTGTAGATTCCACCTATCACCAATGTGTTAAGTTTCCTTTTGAGAACACAAAAGTTACTATCCATGGAGATCCTAAGCCTTTTTATTATTGCAAGAACCTTGAGGCCAAGTTCTATAAAATCCCCCAGATACCAAAGAATGATGAAGGCCCTACATCCTTATCCTCATTTGTTGACCCTATTGGATTTTTTGGTTGTCATTGATGTCAACACTATTAGCATTGGTGACTCTAAAGGTTGTATATGTCGAGGATATTGAGAAAATTAAAATAAATATGTTGCAGGCAGTCTGAGAAGCTGTGTTGATCTGAATGGTGGAAAGTTATGTATATTGATAATCAGAATTCACGCTTCAAGGGATTTTTTTTGAGCCTATCTAGTATATTTTCTAGAAGTTTCAGTGGTATGCATCAAGATTGGAGAAAGTTATGAGTTTTTGAGTTCCTATAGTTATTTGGTTACTGTAGCAAGTGTTTCTGGAAGAAGAGAATGAAATTCTAGTAAATTGAGTTGTTGTGTATGCTATTGTAATGTTCAGTGATGTTTCTAGATCATGCTCTATCATTGTGGTATGTTTGCGTTGATCTATATGCTCATGATCAAATATTTTCCTTTGTGTGTTTGAGGTTTTCATGTTCTTGGTCGACATGATGGTGGTAGCGTTTTGTGGATCCATATGGATTAATATTTTATTATTTGGCATGTTCGAGGATGTTGTTTTAGGTCTTCATTATGTTGTGACTGACCTAAGTTGGTGCACATTGAGATTTTTTCATGAATTGGGCCGATAGTTGTAATTTATTCTTTTATTTGTGGCCGACAGAGTTGTTGATGTAATTGTTTCTTCATTTGAAGTGAGTGTATGCTGGATGGATGTATATGAAATGTGTGAATAAATATCAGATCATTAGATTTCAGAGAAGAGTGTGAAGAATATTGAGCGAAGTGTGAAGAAGTGTTTATGTACCTAACCAAAAACTGTCATCAGGATTTTGTAGAAGATAATTTCTCAATTCAACCTCATCAGATGGATTTAATGTGATTGTTCTATGTGAGGCAGTGAGCCTTCCCTTTGAGCAATGAGCTCTAGGCAGTGTTCCTGAATGCATGTGCTTTCCCTATTTATTTTTCATTATACTTCTAACAGGGTATAATCTTGTGGACTAACATCCACCGTGGTTTTTCCCCTAACAGGGTTTCCATGTATAAAAATCTTGGTGTTCATTTGTTTTTGATGTGTTATTGATTTAATCTTTCACTGTTAATTATCAGATCTGAGACTAAAGGTTGATTAAGGTTGAATAAGTTTAAATTTTGTAACAACTGATTCACCCCCCCTCTCAGTTGTCTATCCTTGTTTTCCAACAGACCCATCTACCCTTGCATCTACCTCATAAACCAAAACACCCATTATGCAGAACATACCCGATATCAAAGAAGTTATCAAGGACAATGGTTGTGAAGATTACAATCTAAAGGACACTTTTATGTTGGGTCAACTACCTCTTATCCCCCAAATCTCATAGGAAATCCAAACCTATCAATAAAGTGAAAGAAACATTAAATCTTGCATCTACCCCCTTCACCAAATAGGGGGATTTGAACAAAGAAGATGTTAATGAGGAATATATCTCTAAATTTCTCTATCAAGATGACTGACCCATCCCCATTCTTCCCATGCAAGAGTAAAATAAAGGTTTACAACTAATCAAGGGATGGGGGTACAACAAGAATGAAAAATTAGGACAAAATGATAATGTTTTGCTAGAACCCATCGTTCTTGAGAGAAGTCCAAAGAATCTTGGATTGGGATGTACTACTAGCAAGGTTATCATCCTTGGCAAAGGTACTTCTACTAAATGGGCTAAGGCTTCCTCTTGGTTACCAACATCGTGTGATACTACCCTAGATGATTTCCCACTTGATATTGCTGACCTATTTAAAAATAACTCCCTTTTTATGATATCCACAATATATTTCACCCCAAATGACCAAACCACTAAACTAAGCCCGGTATATCCCCAACTCATTAATTGGGACCAATGAGGACCACCAATTCTAGATCTATTCAAAAATGATGAAGCAATCTCATAATTCATGGGACTCCACGACAACTTACCATACAAGGATCACAAAGTAGGATTTGATGTAGAGATAGACACACAAGCATACTATAGGGAGACGATTGAATCCTTCTGCCGCAAAATTGATGATATGAGAATAACATGCAAATCTTTAAGAGAAAACCACACTGTGGCACTTTTAGATCCTAAAATAATAAAAAGAAAAGGATGCATCCAAAGGTGAAAACCTCTTTGAGGTGCCCAAGGATGAAGGATTCAATCTCCCCCTTAGAGTAATGCATCCAAAAAAATTAGTAGTACTAGCAGAGAAGGCTACCATAGTGAATGTGGGAACAGAAGAAGCACCCAAGATAACTTTATATGTTGAATCCTTGTTGGATGAAGAACAGAAAAACTTAGCAGCATTCTTGAAAGAGAAAGGAACAAACTTTGCATGGTCATACACAGATATGTCGAGGCTTGATCCAGAAGTGGTTATGCATCATTTAGCAATCTATCCTAAAGACAAACCAGTAAAACATAAATTGAGAAAGATGCACCCTTAGATTGCACTCTTGGTTAAACTAGAGATACAAAAGATTCTTGATGTCAGATTTATCCGACCCATTGACTATCCTGAGTGGGTTTCCAACCTGGTACCAATCTCCAAACCCATTGGGGGCATCAGAATATGCATGGATTTTAGGGATTTGAACAAAGCATGTCTAAAGGACGATTTCCCTCTTCCCAACATCAACATCATTGTTGACCTAACAATAGGACATGAAATGTTATCGCTCATGGATGGATTTTCAATCTACAACTAAATAATGATCACCAAGGAGGATCAACATAAAACTGCATTCACTTGTCCATGGGGTACATATTGTTGGAACATGATACTGTTTGGGCTAAAGAACGTCGAAGCAACCTATCAAAGGGTGATGACCCTAATGTTTCATGATATGATCCATAAAATAGTTGAAGATTATGTGGATGATATTTTTCCCAAATCAAAGAAAAGGAATGAGCACATAGTGATATTAGGACCCATGTTTGATAGACTTGAAGAGTATAAGGTATGGTTGAACCCCAAAAAGTGTATCTTCAAGGTTACATCAGGGAAGCCTCTTGGCTACATCATGTCAAAAAGAGGGATAGAGATAGATCCAACAAAATTGAAAGCCATCCTAGACATGGAACCACCACAAACATTCAAGTGGATGAGAGGGTTACAATCCATTAGAAGGTTCATAGCGCAATTATCAAACAAAATCCACCCTTTCTCGCATCTTCTCCATAAAGGAGTAACTTATAAGTGGGATGAGAAATATGATAAATCCTTCCATTCGATCAAGGGCTACCTATTGTCACCTTCAATCCTCATTCCGTTGATACCCAACAAACCATTGATCTTATATATCTTAGCAACATTAGCAACTCTAGGTGCTCTCCTAGCCCAACATGATGAATCAAGAAAGAAAAGAGCAATCTATTACATCAGTAGAACATTGGTAGGGTATGAAATGAATTATTCATCCATTGAGAAGGTATGCTTAGCAGTTTTATTTTTGTCATAAAAGTTCAGACATTACATTCTTGCATGCCAAACCAAGCTTATTGCTAAGATCAACTTGTTGAAATATCTCTTATCTAAAGCAACTCTCACTGGGAGAATGGCCAAATGGGTAATGATTTTGACTGAATTTGTCATAGAGTATGTCGAGTGCAAGGCTATAAAAGGACAAGTTATTGTAGAACAACTAGCTGAAGCACCTATCTATGTGGAGAATCCTTTGATATTTGACTTTCTTGATGAATCAATGTTTTTCCTCAATGTAGTGAATCAATCGAAAATGTACTTTGATCGATTGTATACCCAACATGGATCAGGGGTGGGTATTCTCTTTATCACACCTCAAGGCGACTATATCCCAAATTCATACCAGCTATCATTTCCATGTACCAATAATATTGTTGAGTATGAATCTCTAATAATAGGTCTAAGAATAGCAATTCAATGGCAGATCCAAGAGTTAAATTTTATGGGGACTTACATCTGATTGTCAACCAAGTCAATGATGAGTACTAAACCAAGGATGATAAAATCACTCCCTATAAGAAGATGGTAGAAAGCCTCAAGGAATTTTTAATTGATATAACTTTTGATTAGATACCTCGTATGAACAATTGGGCAGTAGATGTCATGGTGACAATTGGGTCTTTATTAGACATGCCACACAATGTCCTTCAATGAGAATTCTTGGTTGAAGAACTTCTTGTACCAAATTTGAAATTCCTAAATTTGAATTCATGTGTATAATCATTGGTCGTGGTTCCCCATGGTATCATGACATATTCACCTACCTTAGCAAAGGAACCCTCCCATCCGATGTCACCTCTAACCTTAAGAAGACCTTTGTTAAAAAGGCCAATTCATGATCTTAGGTGATACCCTATACCGTAGAAGCGTCGAAGGGACATTGCTACAATGTCTCAACCAAGGGGAAGCCTTGACTTCCTTAAAAAAAGTACATGAAGGAATTTGTGGTTCCCATTCTAGTGGAATAACCTTATCTAAGAAACTATTGAGGACGGGATATTATTGTCCGACCATGGAAAGAGAATCCCATTAGCATGTGCAAAAGTGTGTCAAGTGTCAATAGCATGGAGATCTTATTCATGCTCTATCTTAGGAGCTACAACCAATGATCATGCCTTGGCCCTTCTCGTAGTGGGGGCTTGACCTCTTAGGAAAGATTACTCCCACCTTATTGAATGGACACAAGTTCATCATAATGACCACTAAGTACTTTACCAAGTGGGTTGAAGCCATTCCTATGACTTACATAGCAGGGAAGTAAATCTCCAAGTTTATCCTAAATTACCTTATTTTTTGCTATGGTGTTTTGCAAGCCCTTATCTCAAACAACATAAGACCCTTCAAGAATCAAGATGTAAGAGAGCTATGCCAATGATTTAACATCCAACATCGATTCTCTACCCCATATTTCCCCCAAGACAACAGTCAAGTTGAGGCTACAAACAAGACCATTTTTAATATCCTCAAGAAGATAGTCAATAAAGTTGGTCATGACTAGCATCTGTAGTTAAATCTCACCCTTTGGGCCTATCGAACCAACATTCACACACCTACAGGTGCAACCCCTTTCTCCTTGTGCTATGGATTAGAAGCCATCCTACCTATTGAGGTCAAACTTCCCTTGTTGCAACTACCACTGCATAATCTGATCACTTATCAAGAGTATAGAGTATCTTAGCTAAATGATTTAGAATTCCTGGATGAGAATTATCTTGATGCCCTAAATCATTTACAAGCATATCAAAACTGATTGAAACAAAGCTATAATAAGAAGATCAAGAGTCGGTCTTTCCAGGTAGGGGATCTTGTCTTAAAGTAGAATTAAAAGAATGTTTTAGATCAAGACAACAAAGGAAAGTTTGAACCTAATTGGTTGGTCCCATTCCTTGTCACAACAAGCTATGAATTAGGAGTGTACCAACTATCAATGCCTGAAGGTGAACCCTTTCAGGAGCCAATCAACAGTCTACATCTAGTGAAAACCACTTTGGTGGCACTTTGGGAAAGTACCTTGGTGAAAACCTGGCAAATAGGCACCTTACGTAAATAAGCACCTTCATCTATCTTTAGCTCTTTAATTTATCATGCTTCACATCACATTTATCCATCGCATTATTTATCCTATTTATTCCATCACCCATATGTGTATGTATCATAGCTTGATATTGTGAAGTATTTTATTCCCCTTTAGTATTACCTGGCATATTCCTAAGGTCAGTTTGTCTTACCTATATCGAGGTAGTCTATCACATCACACTAGGGGAAATTTTTTATGCTTGCATTAGATTTAGGTCTTGTATATCTTAAGGTTATTGGAAATCACATCAAAAATCCCAAAAACATTCATAAAACATTCATCAAAAAATCCAAAAACACTTGCAAAATCAAAAAACATCAAAATCATGTATAGCTAAAATCTAAAAACATTCAAAAAAGTTGTAAAGTCAAAATCTAAAACATCCAAAACACATTAAAATCCCTAAACAGGTTAAAACATCGAAAATCCAAAAATAGTACCATGTCAAACTACAAGTATCTAAGCTTGAACGTAGGCAAGGCCATCATTGATGTGCCCCCAAGACACCTTAGGTCAGTCCTTTAGGATTCTATCATAATAAACATGCAATCCATCGAGTGTTCATATCTCATCAACAATAAGTCAAGTCAGTCAAACTATGTGGTCTCTACATGTATAACGTAGGCAAGGCTCATCTTTGATAAGCCCCTAAGGCCCCTAGGATAGTCTTTTAGGTTAGGTTCCTAGTCAAAATCTCAAAAAAGCCCAAAACATTTGAAAACTTAGAAAAAACACAAAACCATTTGAAAATCAGAAAAGCCAAAAACATTGGAAAACCCTAAATAGCCTCAAATAATCAAAAACTAAAAACATTCACATAAACCATCAAAAAGATCAAAACCAACCTCAAAAACATCAAAAACATTAAAATATTCTAAAAAAACCCAAAACCATCCATCACATGCCACTTTCACTTGAAACAAACCTTCACCTAGATCATAAATCACTTGTCATCTTCAAACTTTGGCAAAACAAATAGGAAAACAAGTATTGTAAGTTGTAAAGTGAGAGCTTAAGTGTCACAATCTAAAAGTCTCGATCATAAGTAAATGATTCAATGGTGTTTGTATCAATGGCCTATCACACACTTAGTCTTAGTCAAAACATTTGATAAACATGTCCTAGGATGCATCCTTCCTACAATGGACATCAACATCAGACATCACCTTAGCCATGTTGTGTTGGCAAGAGGTATGAATAATATTGATTGTTTGTTGTTTATCTTTTCTTATGATTTATCTTGTGAACCCATTCAAAGGACCTCTCAATGATGTCTAAATGATTTAGAGAGAAATGAATGGGGCATTGATCATTATCTTTCATTTTCATGTTGTGCTTGTGGGTGATTCTTGTAAAATAATCTTGGCCAATACTTGTTTTATTGTGTGCAGGGAGGTTGTTTAGAGTAAATTGTTGACTATTGTGTATGCTTTGGTCTGAGATATTCTAAAATTCTAAACTACATTCCAACGAGGCTTATGTATGTCAAGGTGTGAACAAGAACTATCCTATTTGTTTAGAAGAGTCGAAGTCCAACGCACTAGATACAACGCCATCTTGGTTTTTAATACCATGATGCATCGTGTCTATGTGATATATCAAACATAAGGAATGATGAAAAATCCCAATCCTGAATATGAGAAAAATCATCCATCTTATCACCATATCTAATAAAGTCTCAATGGATCATGGGCTTATTAGAATTTTGAATCAAATCTCAAAATCAATGGTTAGATCATACAACTCATTCTTCTATCTCCTTTTCATGCTAACTCGGTATCATGAAAATCAGAAATAAATTAATTAATTAATTAAAAAATCATTAACATACATCCATCCTACATCCAAAAATCATCAGCATACACACATCTTGCATACACATAGCATATCATCATAATAAGAATCATAATCTACTACAACATCATTATCATTTAAGTTTTTTAGGATAATATAGATTTGTTATTCTAAGCATCTTAATCCATTACATGATCATCCATTGCATCTCTATCATAAGCATGAACATATAGATTATCCATATACATCCCATATCCATCCATGCATCATCACATTGTCATATCACATTGGAAAAAATACACAAAAATAAATGCATCCATACACACATCCTGCATAAGCATATTATATCATCTGCATATCATAAAGAATGACATACTCATATGAGAAACATGAAAGGAAAAGCATATCCATCTCATTACATGTCATAGAAAGATATTGAAAAATAAGATAACACATTTATTGCATTACATGCATATCATCAACATCCCATCATACATCATCTCACATCACATAGCATAAACAAAGCAATGTATCCATAACATCCATACATAATCATAACATGAAATAAATGCAACATCACATCATGAATCCACATTAGGCCATCTCGTATATATATCAAAAAAAAAATATCATGATACACTATCAAATTCAAAGTGTAACTTTCATCAAATATACAATATACAAGAGGCTATCCAAAATGAGCCTATGAATGTGCATCTATATATAACTTGGGTTGTACATACAAAATGTGTCTACAAAAGGAGCAAGAGCTATCCACTGCTCTATCGATCATCATGTATGTGGCTCAGCTCCCTGGGTTGTCTAACAGAGGGCTACCCATCAGAATCCCTAGGTGCGGCCCCACTTTATGAATAGTCAGGTTGCCTCATCTCCCAAGGGACATCTTTGTGGTAGTGCATCCTATAATAAGCAGCCTCTATCACTACTTCTTTGTATAATCGACCAGACACTGCATGTACCCTATAACAACCTCAAGTTGTCAACATCACCCAATCTCCTAGGCCAGTTGTAGGTCCAGCTATTGTTGCAACTACACCTCTCTATCATGCTTTGTCATCATCACCTGAAGTTGTTAGAATAGCTGGTCTCTCTCTATTATAATTTCAAGAATCTACGCATCTCTTGGATCAGGCCCCTATGGTTGTTGGGGCTATTGTGGCTACTCGGGTTGATGTTGCCTTGAGTCTTGGTGACCCTAATCTTTCCCTACCTTCCTTGGGACTTGTACCCTCTACTAGTTTGGTAGTTGCTTGGGTTGTTGTCAACCTCCATATCTACCTCCACCCCAGCCTCGATCACAACCTCTGCCTCTACCATGGGGGTATCCCCCCACTGGGTCTGTCAGTCAAGTGGGTGGTCTCCATCATATGTCATATGCTAGGGTGGTCTCTGCATCTGGTAGACACCAACCATAGGCCCATGGGTGGGCAACCAACTATCTAAACTCATTGATTGCCACTACAGGATCAATATGTTGTCCCCACTCAACCTCTTTCTATGATCTAGCAAAAATAGTTTTGTAATCCTATGGAGGCACATCCTGGGTCTCCCCAAATTGTTGTGCTACCCAATCAAGTAGGTAGTGTTAAATCATGGTATGCTCTCGCCCCTAGATATAGCAGGTTTATCTCACAAAGAATAGTTGTTGTTGATCGTCATACCAAGTAGGAACCTATAACCACAGTCACCATCTAAAAATGGTCATATCATCTATGACTCATCGCCAATACGAAATCCCTATTGGCCCAATATGTTGTAAATTAATGGAAACCCTATATTGTTAGATAATCGGCTCATCCTCATGAAAATCAGCCAAAACAATAAGAGGTCTCAAAACCGCAATGTGCTCATAGGCCCATATATGAAGGAGTGTGATGTCGGCCTGATACTCTTTTCCTAGTAGTAGACTGCCTGATGCATATCATGATATAGGGAGACCAACATAACTAACCCCCAGGCATACATAGTAGTCCTCTGAATCATGTCATGTCATGCCACCCCCAACCTGTACTGAATTCTCTACCCCGTCAGTTTGGGGAAATCACACCCGATATCAATGCAACAACAACCAATCTGAAAATAGGCACTCATCCTCAATATAAATTCAAGTCTATTTCTGAGCTCACCAAAATGATCTGATCTGAATGTAAAAGAGAGCAACATGTGTCTCTCCCAGCCTCAGTGTCATAAATGACATGCTTCCCATGAATAGGAAGCCAAAGAATCTGCCACATGTCCTCGAGCGTGACTGTGGCCTCGCTGGTGGACAAATGAAATGATGTCTCACTATGCCATCTCTCAATCAATGTTGTTATCATTGCTAGGTAGGTGTGAACCTCTGGCATAAAGGCAATGAACCCTAGACCAAGAGATCCCAAGTACTCTATCGACACATCATCAAAGTCACGTACCACCGCTAAAATATTAGATCGATGATCCTGGGACATAGGGGGTTAAATATCCTCCTGCACACATCACACACACAATGTCAATTTGCCTAAAAATTGGAAACAAATTAAAAATGTAAGTATCTGCATCCTAGAACATAAATTGCGTCATTGAAATCAATAGTGTCACCATTTCTAGGGTGCGTTTTTGTTTCCTTATTGGGGGTGTGTTGCAATTTTGGTGACATGCGTCGCAATACTCAATTGTGTATCGGCATTTGCATGTGTCGCTTTACCAAAATTTGTGGGTGAGTCATCATAAATTCATGGAATTGCTAGACCAAAAAAACCAACACGTCGCTCATTTAATCCAATGTCACCTAAACCTCAGTGCGTTGCCAAACTAAAAAATCCTAGTGCACCACTAAACACTAGGTGTATCGCTAAAATATCAATAGCAACATTGATGCAAACTTGGTGTGTCACAATACAACAATGCCCTAAAACCCTATTTTTTGCAATCCTAATAAATGCATCGAAATGTGAAACAAGAAAGGTTTCGAGTCACATACCTGAGGTCCTACGTCTACTCGGCGCTGGTACTCTCGAACTCGCTCGAAAAGGTGAACTGGAAGCACATGTTGCATCATTTCGTCAGGAGGTTGAAGCTCCAAACGTAGCAATTCTCTCAAGTGTGAATGCACAAATGGATTGAAAGTGACCCTTTAGCCCATATTTATTCCTAAAAAATAGGGTTTTTTGCCCTAATTTGAGAGGACGGTTAGGGTTTTTTACCTATTTCATGGATTATTGCCCAATGTATCTTATTTTACACCTTTTTTTTTATTTTTTAGCATGTTTTCACATCCCAGAGCCTTTTAAGACACCTTAGTTAATATTTTATCTTTGTCGAGAGATCAACCCAAAATTCAAAATTTTTGCCTGATCTCTCAAGGGGGCAGGGTACAATTTATTTTTCTTCCATTGGGGCAACAGTGGGGCATCCAAAAAATCATTTTTTTATCTAAGCAGTAGTTTTAATTTAAAAAGCGTCAATCTTTGAACCAACGTAACAGGTACCTCGCTTCAAAGAGGGGAAGAATGTAGACATTTAAAAATGTCTTGAATGATATACACACTTGAATCCGATATATTAACATCATTTCATCCTAAAATCCATCCTCTTTTTGCTTGTTTGATTAAATTGGCCTAGCTATTTAATTAAAAGCCTCATTTTCATCTATTAATCTAATTGACCTAATTGGGTTAATTCACCCCCTCCCACACTAACATTTCATCCTATTTAATTAAATAGTGCAAGTTATTTAATTTAAACCCTAAAGTCCTCTTATTTAATTAAATAACCTTAAGTTATTTAATTATCATATTGCATCCTCCTTTTCATTAAATCAATTATTTAATGAATATCATATTATTCCTCATCTTGCACATTCAAATTTAGTTTTAATTAACTAAATTGCTAATTTCCCTCCATCCACTTGCATAGGGAATATTCCAAAGGAATATTCTCCTATTTGGCTCCAAAAAGGCAAACGATTCCTTTCAAACAAACTTTCAAAGTTGTTACAAAGTGTGTTTGTTGAAATCATTCTCAACCCTTGATATTTTCTTGATCCATGTGAAAATTTATTCCCATCCATTGATGAGAATCCTTGATCCATGTTTCACCCTCCTTTTCATCTTGACCATTGATTGACCAAATCAATCTAAGCCCTTGATTTTTTCATTTGATTTCTTATAAATAGGTCACTATTTGGAGAGAAATGGATCCATCTTTTGATAGCAAACTTGTGTTGTTGAAATTCATACTCATTTTCATCCATGTTTCATATTTAATAGTATTTTAGCATAATATACATCTATTTAGCTTAAGCATCCATTAATGGCTTCCATGTTAACTTAGTTCGCATTTATTTTAGCATAGTTTTCTTTAAATGGCTTTTATCTTTGAACTTTGTTTGCATTTAGCATAGATTGCATCAATTCTATCAAGCATCATAGCATTTAGAACTCATCTCATCATGTTAAACTAGATTCATATCATTTCTCATTCATCTCTCATCGGTTTTGTCGGTTTTCTTTAGTAAAATCGATTGAAACAAGCTCATATTATCCAAGGGATTGGGAAATGGTCGCCATTCCACATCAATGTGACACCACTCCCCCAATAGGATAAAATTTTAGGTCTTAGAATAGATTTCTATTAAATTTTCATGTTTATGTCATGTTAATTTAATGGTTTCTTGTTCTTTGGAATTTAGAATATCTTATTGGGATCATTTCTTAAGGGATTAAATAGGATTTATATTTGTTTGGATCTAGCATATTTAGTTCACAGTATGACTTTGGTCACATTTTTAAACAAGGTCATATTATCCAAGGGATTGGGAAAGGGTTGCCATTCCACATCAATGTGACACCACTCCTCCAAAAGGATAAGATTTGAGGTCTTAGAATAGATTTCTATTATGTTTTCATGTTTATACCATGTTAGTTTAATGGTTTCTTGTTCTTCAAAATTTTGAATATCTTATTAGGGTCATTGATTAGGGGATTAAATAGGCTTCAGATTCGTTTAGATCTAGCATATTTAGTTTTAGTTCACACTATGACTTTGGTCACACCCTACTCAAGTACCTGCATTATGAAGTGTTTGTTTAACCGAAAGATAGTTAGACATGGGTGAGCTAGGTGCTAACACATCATCCTCTAAAACATGTGTAGAAGTGGATGAAGATGACTCCCCATCACTATTATTATTGTAAGAACTAGAACAAGAAGACTCTACCTTAGGAATTTATTGTAGATGGTCTAAATTGTTATAAGAATCATGAAATACAAGCGAGTCCATGATAGGAGGAATTTCATGTGTAGAATCAATAGGATTCTCATAGAACTGAACACTCCTCTCACTGAACAACTCATGTGTGTTGGGTGGAGTAGGAAATAACCTTTTTACACCATCTAGATATCCTACAAAGATGCAAGGTTTGGAATATGGTTCCATTTCCTTGTGATTCTAATTTGGTATACATGGTGTAGTTGGAGATACAAAGACCCTAAAGTGATCAATTGATGGTTTCCTACTTGTCTAAACTTCAAAGGGAGTGATTCCTTTTGAGGCTTTGTGATGAACTCTATTATGAATATTAAAAGCATAGTTGATTATTTCTATAGAGTACTATGGTATAAGGTCCTTGGAGTGTATCGTGTAGTTAGCCATCTCTTTTAGGGATCTATTATTACTTTCTATAACACCATTATATTAGTGAGCATAAGGAAATATGTGTTGCAAGTCTATCCCCTTTGTTGTACATAACTTCTCAAATGTTTGGTTGACATAGGAACCTTGATGACTTTCCCTAATTATTTTTTGAGAAGAGCCTTGAAGTTTTGAAATATATTGAAGAATTTAGATTTTTGTTGAAGGAAGTAGACTCACGTGTATCTAGAGAATTTATAAATGAAGGTGAGAACATATTGTGCCTTAGTAAAAGATGGATGGGTAAATGATCCTAATACTTCACTATGAGTAATCTCCAAAAGTTGTGGAGTCCTCCATGATTTTCCTTTGTCAAAATTCTCTCGAGGATGCTTCTCAAGGGTGTTGATGGGTGTTTTAGCACTTCTCAACATAGGTAATGCATAGGTGCATCACCTCTCTTGAAAGGTATAAATTTGCAAACGAGTTACAAATCACTACCCCAAGGTCTCTCGGGTGTCAGGTCTTGACTATGCTCAAAATATCTTAGTTGATTTTATGTGATTTGTTGGTAATCACAGGGTAGCCTTACGTGTGTTAAGTTGGAGGGAAGTTGGTTCTTTAAATGGAGTTCTTATGTGTTGGAATTGATATGCAATTGCTGCAAGTTCAGAATAGCAATTTGGACTCCACTTTATCATCAGAATGGCTTTATAATGATGCTTGAACTTTGCCTAAACTACTATTTCAAAGAAAGGTCAAAAGTGAAGGGAAAGGAAGAAGCTCCTAGACCTAAAACTACCAATGGACAGTGATAATGGAGACTACTACAGTGGACAGCCTTCTTGGAACTAAGTTCCACTTAACCAAATCAGCTAACAGTATCATGAAACCAGTGCTATCTTATAAGGTCTGCAGATTTTCAATCATTCATTCACCATCAACATGAATAAAGGATGAAATTTAGATGAGGCAATCGATATATGTTCAGACTAGCTTTACACAATTTTTTATCATCAACAAACAACAAAAATCATGAACAAGGAAGGGCATCAACACAGCAGAATCCTTCAGTATCAATGATCAAAATTTACTAATCTACTAAAGAATACAAGAACACATAGAACAGCTAAGTAAATCTACTCAAATCTATCAACTATGAGGAGAAGAATCATGAAACATGAATGAAACTCAATAATCCACCAAAATCAATGAACTTCTATTAAAGTTTCAGCAGCATGTCTTTACAACTCAACTCTCCTTGAAAATGAGAGGAGACCCCCTATTTATAGTGCTCAAAAAGAAAAATGAGTGGCCAAGATTTAACCTCATTGTGTGGCCAAGATTCACTACAAATTAGGGTTTCACCTACCCCCAATATATTACAATTTAAAATACATTTCGTCTTCTAACTTGTTTTGTTCTCTAGTGTCCAACACTGTAGCACTTTGTCTTCTACTTGATTGCTCTTATTGTGGCTAAACAATTAGGAATAAATCATCTATTACAGGCTTTCCAACCTCCTTTTGCAATGTGGCATATTCTACAAATTTGTTGATCATTGTTCGAATCTTATCCCACTCCATTATGTCAAATTGAAGTATCTGAAATGACAATTTCTTTGATCAGCCTGTCATTTGTTCCCAATTCTTCAGGCACTTGGGTGTATCCTTGGCCATTTGTTTGGATTGGATGGAGGCATTAGCAATGAAGTCCATAAAATTTGACATTAGCAAATTTGTTGTTTTGTCTTCCATCTTCTTATGGAAGTGTAGCCTAATTTTCCCTACATCAAGTTTGAGAGTCGGCATCTCATAATTTATCATTAGCTTGAGATTGTCCTCAGCATCCACCCTATGTTCTTTGGCCCATTCCAAGTCGAGCTCTACCTCATGGAGCACCTACTCCAAGAATTCCTTTCAGTGGTCCAAGCTCATCTTCCATGTTTCAACAAGCCACTGATCATTCTTTGCTAGACCTAACTCTTTTTCTCATAATTTGTCTGGAATCTTAAGGATGGCTTCAAGCTTAGGATAGGTGATCATGTATAGCTCGGTGAAGTGGTGGCAAGTCCTTTTAGCATCCTCCAATTTTTTTTGCAGGTACCAAAACTTATTTATTGTTCAGAAGGTGTGGCCAATGCCCATATCTCCCTTACAAATCACACGTCAGAACCAATCCTCAGTGGCCTTGGACCAATTCTTTATTTTCTCAAACTTGTCAATGTGGTCCTTTGATAGCAGCAGTGGTGGGGTTGATGATGTTGTTGGCAATTCTTCTGTAGAAGACCATTGTTGTATGTAGGCAGTAAGATCTACCACTTGTGTTTTTAATTCCTCCTTGGAGGACTGGTCTTTGTTCATTTGATGGACGATAGTAGCCACAGAATCCTGGAGCTGATCAATCTTTTCTTCTCTTATATTTGTGCCCAAATCAATAGTGGAGATATTATAACTCACCCCTTCTTCCTTATCCACCACTGGGGTGGCAATCTGCGCCGTTTGAGATCTTGATGCATCCATTGTGATATGTGACCTTACTTTTGGCTTCTTCTCTTTCTTAGCTTCTATTTGAGCTCGTACCAGGATTGCCTCCAATCTTGCCTTGGGTCCATGAGGGTGGGAGTCTTCTTCTATATTTTCTTCTCCAACCACTCAGGCATTTGAGATCCCTCTTTTGGTGATTCATGACCACCTTCTTCTCTTTGAATATGTTGAATCTCCTTTTCTTCATGATATAAGGATTCCTTTTCTGTTTTCTCTTCATCCTCCTCATCTAAGTCATAGATGAATATGGCCTTCTCTTGTTCCTTGGGGCTATTTTCCACTTCAAGTACCTTTTCTCCTTCTTGCCTGGGCTCCATATGATGTTCTACCTCAAATATTTTCTTTGTTTCGGCCTCTTCTTCAGGCTTATCTTCTTCTTTGGTTTCATCTTCTTTCCTTCCTTGCTCCTCCCTCTCGAGAGGTACCTCCTCTTGCTCGACAAGGCTTGTATTCTACTCCTTGGATGGAGGCTCAATAGACATTTCCATATCTTTATCTACTTCTTTCTCTTCTTGGAAGACTTCCCCTCCATCTCCTTTCTCGTATCCTTGAGTTGCTTGGGAAAATTCTCTTCGAGATATGGGTCGGAGGACTCTATCACATAATTATCACCATTATCCTTGACATCTTCTTCTTTTGAGGATTGTGACTTCCCTTCCTCTTCATATACCACCTCATCGATGATGAGGTTTTGGTACTCCAGATGCGTGTGATAGTCATCTTTGAAGGGATCATTAGGCTCAACCTCCTTTTCCTTTTATGTTACATCCCTTTCATATCTCTCCAACTCTTATGATATTTGCATTATCACTTCCATTTTGGGTGGCTCTATTGTAGGAGGGGTGGGGAGACCAGCAACAGCTTGGGCTAGAGCAGCTTGCACTGCGGGCTTCATCAACATTCTAGAGCTCTAAAGGAATATTTTACATATGCTTGTCAAATGCCTTTGGAAGAGTGAGAGTGGGAATAGTCATGGTTGAAGCCAATGGAATTGTCGTGGATGGAGACATTGAGGAAGAGGAAAGTGGAGAATTTGTGGTAGAGGAGGAATCTCTTACCATAATAGGTGCAATAGGCAAGGTGGCATCAAGGTGAACCGAGATGTACACCACTGGCAGGGATGAGGCAGCTAGATCTTGTGATGCCATCTGAGGAGTAATCGCAGTGGCAGAAGTAGTAGCAATAAGTATAGAGGCAGTCGGTGGTGAATTAGGTTGCTCGGCCTCTTCTCCTTCTTCTCCTTCTTGCATTGGATCTTCTTGAATAGTCAGCATCTCAGAGAACCCGCCCGATTTCTTAGCTTTCTTTAAGGTCTCGGCCTCTGACGGCTTCCTCGAATATACTTTGTGCTTTTGCTGACACTCTTGCACTTCCTTTCTTTTTCGAGACCTAGTGGCAGGAGGAGACTTGGGTGCTTCTTTTATTGCAGCGGGAGTTCCACTATTTGTCTCACTCTCGAACTCATCTTCTAGCTCGCCATAGGTTAGATCAGCCCCCTGAAGCTTTAGCTAGCCAACTTGTGCATCAACCCATTATCTATTTCTTTGCTCAATTGGTTTTATCATAATATCAAGGTCATTGACCTCTTCCTCATTCCAGTCTATGGTGGGCAATGGCAGGCTGACGACAACATCAAATCTCATATCTATGACTGTGTTTTCATCTTCGACCACCTGATCCAGTACTATAAATATTTTGACTGTATTAATAAAGTATGTTGTCATATGCATGTAATGCCACATGCGCACCTCCTTATCATCTTGGCAGTTGGCCCAAAAATCTTCAATATGGTGCAAGAGGGCATATTCCCTCCCCGCAAATTTTCTTAATTTGTCGTATGGGTCCATTCTCGATCTAGGAGTGTACTGGCTCAAATTATACTCAACAAGCTCCTTTTCTGAATAATCAACACATTGGGCCACTAGGAGGGCATACATTCCTTGCTCAAATGCGAGGGGATATGACACTGCTACCCGGTACTTGCCAACAAGGAGAGTATGGGCATTCTACAGCTGCCTTGATACTTCTAATAATACCATTCGATCGTTTGGATATTGGGGCAGCTTGTATGGTTTGTCGTTGAAGCCTTCAGTTCGGATGTAAGTGAATTTGGGAAACTAGATGAAGAGGAATTTGAACCTTTGGATGAAGGCACGAGCGCTATGAGTAACCCTTCTCTCAAAGTCACCTCTAAGAAATCTGATGATGTATCTGATGAATGTGTCATTCACCCGACAATAATCTCTCTTGAAGTTTTTGTATTGTAAATGCGGGAACCTATCATATACTTTTGATTCCCTCCCTCGGATTGTGCTTTGTGCCACAAATAGGCCTCTGTATGGGGTAGCATTAGGTAGAAGATATACCAAATAAGAGGTCATGTAGAATTGGCGGGACTTCTTTACCGCCAGGAATTACTCATGCAGATTCTCACTAATCATCCAAGCCTAGTCAAACTTGGCGATGCCTCTGATGATTTCTTCAATGAAGTAAAACATCCATTCGAAGAAGTATGCCGAAGTTGGAATACCCATGACTCTGCTTAGTAGATTCACCAAATCATGATAATCTTTGTAGAAATCGCTTCTAAATAGCTCTTGAGGTACCTTGTTTGCACTCCCCCTTTTATCTTTCAGCCAATGTTGGTTGATTAGATTTTTGCACCTTAATGGATCTAACTTCCACATATTCTCCGCATACTCTACCGATGTTTGTTCTGCAGGGTCATGAGTAGGGATGCAGAATACTTGTGCTATAGATTTGACGGAGAGATCAACCAATACTTAACCATCCTGGTCTACAATTCTTCTACTCTTTTCCTGGTAGGCTTCTCTACAAGCCATTACAAGTTTTGGGGCCACAAAAGCTAGTAGGAAGCTAGCCACCTTAGCCAACCCACTTTTCCTTATTCTTCTCCCATTCTTTGTGTTAGTGTTGACTATGACCTTTTGTCTGAATTCGTCAATGTTGACATGGCCTAAGTTATTGTCTGAAATATTCCTCCATTTCGTGGTGACCCTGGAGGTGACCTCCACTCCATGAAATTAGAATTTCATTTGATCTTTAATCTTCCTTCCCTCTTGGGGCCTTAGCTGACTTATTTCCCTTCTTTTTTTTTATGGACACTCTCGATGGTCCTATAGCTGGTTCCATAAATCCTGCAAACATAAGCGTAGTAAGCATATTCATATATAAAACAAGGGAGCGTTAGCGAAAACCTGCAAAACAAATGTTAGATAAAATAATTCATCCTTCAAAGATCATAACATCCCCTTAAAATCATCATTTGCCTTTTGTCTGAGGGAGATTGGGAAATGTGAACCGAGGGGTGTGGGTTTCCCTAGGCTAGCAGCTGTTTTGAGGTCCACCATTAGGAAATGGTGTTGGATGAGCGAAATTCCACAAGGCGGGACCCGCAGGCAAGGCGGATGGCCACTGAAATTGCTTTAAGGACTGGACTTGGCAGAAATGCAAGTGGAAGACTACAGAAGGCAGTCGGGTGATGGACGCTAAGAAACGGTGAAGGAAAGACAGTGGCCTGCAGGCAACAGTCCGTAAGGATTATTAGTGCTTAGCATTTTTTGAACGACTGTAGGAGGATCAAGGTCCACATATCAGGAGGAGAGTTAGGCACGACTGTTTAGGAATGGCGTTCAGGTTGCGGTGGTGCACAGATGGCGGCTCGCAATCAAGTTTTACTTAGGCATTTTGTGCAACTGGACTAGACAAAGGTGAGAAGTGTGGAGTTCACACTACGGATGGGTAAAGGGAGTTAGTTTTTTCTAAAATAGTGATCATCAAAGGGTAGCCCGCAGAGGGTAGCCTGCATAGGTCTCAATACTTAGTCAAAATTTTAGGGAGCACGACCCGGATGGCAAAGGAAGGCTAGCCACCTGCCGAGCAAATGGATGAGTCAATTTCACCGTTTGAAGGTGGACATTACAAATAGCAGCAAACAAAAAACAATAGCCCGCAGAAGGGCTATGTAGCGCAAATGGTTCATCTGATGACGACATGGTCAGCAGAGCCCACAGAGTAGGAAGGTCGCGTATGATAGCCACTCTGAACATGGCGATCGAAAATGGTTTCCGACATAGGGCAACCTACAAAGGCGGACTCGCGAAGGTAAGCATCTGGGAGGAGGTTAGCCAGGTGTCAAGTTTAATTCTAAGGGCAATGGAAGATGGATCTGCGAAGCCTAGAAGGCGGAAAGACAGGATGGGATGGTCATTCAGATAACGGCGAAGCCAAAGGGCAATCACTGGGCGGAATCCCACAAGGTGAGACCCGCAAGGATCATTGAAAGTTATCTTAACTTAGTATTTTTTGTTAAGTCTTAAAGGCAATGACAATCATATGCGGACCCAACACGGGTAATGACGACTTGGTCAAAGTTTATCGAAGGTGGAAGTAGTGGCGGCAAGTCTTGCGGGCTACAAGGGCTTGGTTGCCCTAGTTCAAGAATAGCGGTGGGAACCTCAAGTTCCATTGGACTCGAACTAGCCAATTTTGAAGGCTTTTCAACTTTCTAAAATGTGGGTTTTGCATGTCGAAGGTTTTTCTACTAATTTATGAAGTTTTCCTTTTCAAAAAGTTTATCAATTTTGTGAATTTTAAGAAAAAACTTTGCGACTGAGTAGTGGAAGTAACCCTACCTCAACAACCCACACAAAGGTGACGAATCCCAACAGTCGAGAAGCTTGAACGGCGATGGAAGGACGTGGGCACGGAGGTGGCGAAGGCAGGAGGGTTCTGACAACTTTTCTAAAAGGAATGTCAGTGAAAATGACAGGTCTATTTATAGAATTTTGTGTATTTAATGCTGGCATTAAATTCTAGTACATTGGCAAGCGAAGTTGGTGGGCACAATTTTTTAGTAGATCAACGGCGAGAAACATGGGGCCCGCGGGGCAAGCGGCAACCAGGCATTGGTCATTTGAAAATGAAGGAGGAGACGGCAACAGAGGGTGTGGAACCCACAGGGCGAACGACCAGACCGGCCCGACCACCATGCAGACAACGAAGGGTCAACGGAGTTCCACATAAGGCGGCCTGCAAGAGCAGACCTGCAAATGGAGAAAGGTGGTAGTTTCAAAGTCTTAAGGCAAACTACAAAGGGAACTCCACGAAGACCAATGACTCCAAATTTTCAAGAGTGGTGAAACTTGGTCAATCTAAGATGATTACTTTTAGGACTTATTGACCATTCAAGACTCAAGAATAGGGGGCATGCAAAATGATATGATGACAAAAGTGACTCGATGGGAATAAAAAAGAGAGGGTCCCTGTTCAGAATGGGGCGTGTGTGCTACAAGCACAACAAAGGGTACAACCCTCACAAAGACCCTTAGAGAATCTATCTCTAGGAAACCTTATGACCATATCCTACTAACTTAGTTAATCAAGGTAGTGGTAATTAAGGTGGCCAAACCACTCATGCCATAATTTTCTAGCTCCATTTGAATGAGTAAGTGATGTTGTACGAGAAACATCAAGTACAAAATGTGAGAAAGTGTACAACCTAGCTTGGTGATCTACCCTTCCCAAGGCTAACAAATTATTGTTGTGCAACTCTCTAATCTCAACTGAGTTTGGTGAGAAGTGAGTTGTCGTGAATTTCCATGGGTGGGTAATTTTATACAATGATAGTATATTAACTAAAAGAGAAGGTACACTTGGAACATTTATAAATGTTCCACCTTCAACTTCAACATACCCACTCCT
Organism: Sequoiadendron giganteum; assembly: GCA_007115665.2. Classification (NCBI taxonomy): domain Eukaryota; kingdom Viridiplantae; phylum Streptophyta; class Pinopsida; order Cupressales; family Cupressaceae; genus Sequoiadendron; species Sequoiadendron giganteum. Next base: position 637,156,847 of record CM021102.1, read on the forward strand.
TGCAACTATTACTAGGGTGTCATCACTCAAAGTGATAAAATACATTCTATGAGACTCTGAGGAAAAAACACCCAAGTCAGTGATCCAAGATGTAGTTGATGATGATGATGTAGTGGCAATTACAGCCTTTCCCTTGGATATCTCTTTACCTTTTTCCTTTGCTTTAGTAGAATCTTGAGTTGTGAAGATTTTTTGATAGATTCAGGAACTCCTATGTTCTTCTTCTAAGAAGATGTGAGAGATAGTCAATATTTTTCTTCATGTATTTGTGTTCATCATGCTCAAGTTGCTTGCAATAGGAAAAATTAGCTTTTTATTTCATAGGTTTCCCTTATTTTGAAGAATTTTTAGCGTTGGCTTTGGAGGATTTTGGGTTATGATATTTCTTGGTGTCCTTATCTTTTTGAGTGTTTTGTTTCTTCCCCTTATTATTTGAAGCATTTTTTTCCCATTCCCAACAATAAGGGATTAAACTTTTGAAGACTTTTATATACACATTTGTATTAAATTTTCTTGATCCCTAATCAAGTATGCAATGAAGTTATCTAGAGAAGGCATCTTCCACATGGTTCCAAGAGCCCTTTAGATGGAGTGGAAAGTAGATATAAATAGAAACTAGTCAGGACCTAATTTGGAGAGTATAGAAAAAACTAGTTGATCCCCTTTTTTCTCTAGTCAACATTATTTCAATCACAACCTTGGTGATTTGAACTTAGTTAAGAAGTCATGTGGGGTGTCAAAGGAACTAAATCTCAAACTTAAAAGCTCATTCTATAACTCATGACCTTTCATTTTATCTATCTTTCCAAAGAGATTTTATAATCAAGACAAACATCATTGGGTGTATTCAAGCATTCGACATGAAAGAGGAGTTTAGGAGACACATTAAAACATAAGAATTTGAAGGCCTGATCACATTTGTTAAACCATTTTTTTGTAGATTTCTCACCAATAGGTTCTTTCTTAGTGCCCATTGTTACCCTATACAACCCTTTATTTTTAGCACAAGTTGTACATTTAGTTTCCAATCATGATAATTAAAGGGTATTAAAGGTGTGATATTTTGATTTGGCTCCATGCTTAACATGAAGATGTGATATCACTTTCATCTTGCCCTTTGTCCACCTAAAGCCATCATGGCGGTCTGCATTGAGAACATTGAACCCCTTTCAACTGTGCATATTTCCTCGGCCGAGTCTAAGAGCCCTCCTCGGAAGTCCAATTCGGGCATTGTGGGGAATCCTAAAGCCAAATTTGCCACCAAAAAACTTAAGGGTGGGTTGGGCAAGGCCCATGCCAGCGCGGCGGAAGGACTCTGTGAACTAAAAGCCACTCAGGCTGACTCGGCCTACAAGGCCACTTCCACTAAAAAAGGTAAGGAGAAATGCATGTTGGCCCCGACTGCTAAGGATGGAAAGGGAAAGAATGCTGTTAGGAAATATTCTAGAGGGGATATGGTTGTGGGGACCACAGAGATGACTAGACGGGAAAATGCCAGGAGGAGATCCGGGAGGCTAGCCAAGAATAGCAAGAAGAGGATAATTATTGAAGACTCTAAGGAGGAGCAGTCTGACAGCAAAGGTTACAAGGAAGAAGAATCTGAAGATGAGGAGGAAGAAAATGTGGAGAGGCCCCAATTTACTCCAATGGACAACAAGCTTCCTATTAATCGCTTTGCCTCTCACTCTCCACATCCCCAACTGGATGAGCCTGGAGAGGTTCAGGGGACTATGGACGTTGGGGTGGATTCGTGCGATGTGGTAAAGAGAATGGACACTCTTGACAAAAGGTTTCGGGGGTTAACCCGCTTCACCATGAAGTTGGGTCACTTTGTCACGAGCACCTTGTCTAATGCTATAAAGGGGGAGCTGGAAGGGAACAACATCTAGGAAAACAAAAAATGGGTGGGTGATGAGGCAGTGGACCTCCTGATTAAAAACTGGGACAACGCCAGTTAGCTGCTCCCTATGCCTGTCTATCGGTTGTTACTCTGCGGTTGTTGTGCTGCCTTTGGGTTGTTTCTGTGTTTTTTTCCCTTTATGTTTGTTGTTTAGTCTTGTTCCTTTTTGGCCCTAGTGGCTCGTTGTGAAGGGTACAGCGCCCTGAAAATACTACTTAACTTTTCAAAAACATGAATTTGTTGCAAAAAATAAATATATAAATGAAGTGCAAAAGGAAGTATGGAAGTGCACAAGACACCCCTCTTCTTTCAATATTTAGATGGGCCCTAGATTTTGGCACTTTATATGTTAAGTGCATAGACAAGTCAATGGAATGAAAGATGACACTTTATAATTTTAGTGCGACAGCATTTCTAATGTATCGAGCATAAAATAAAATTCACGTAAAAACAAATGAAACTCAATTTCAAGTTTCAAATCAAAAGTTACAATATTTTTTTGTTTCCTAATGTTGCCTAATCAAAATGCACTTCAAACTTTCAAAAAAATTACCTTTTTGAGTGAGACTAAATTTTAGCCCTCACTAGTAGTCATAGGGCTTAAGCCCTCATACGAACATACCATGTGACCAAGGGCTAAAACTTTGGTCAGTTCTCCTCCCCCTCTTGTTGGCGATGTAACACAAGAGTAAATGTTGACCTTAACAAATTCCAATTTGATGTGAATAGTGATGCTTGTTGTCGAGTTTATTTTGATGATTTTTGCTATGTTGAAGACTATCAAATTTATTTTCCCTTCAAAGTTCTTTTGTCTCATGGCTTGTAACAAAATTATTAGATACACAAGGAACACATACCTATACAAACCCCTTTGCGGCCTTGTCTCTGTTGGGATAAAATTGAGGATATTAATGCTTTGCTCATATTTTTTGTTGTGTTTTATAATTCTACTCTCCCTTATATCAATCCAAGATGTAGACTTATGAAAGACATAGTGGAAATATGCTCAAGGGATGGAGGTAATAAGATAAGTGTGATGAAATGAAAAATATTATAATTTTAAAGATTAAAAATATCCTCAATGTACAATACCCAATTCATAGAAAACAAGAAAATAATTGTCACTATTTCTGTCAATTTTGCGACAAGAACAGAGTAGTAGGAATAGTACGAGAGGAATAGTCCAACAAGTTTTATGTGTTTAATTTTCAATCACTCAAAATATCAAATGGTACTCTTATGTGGAAAACCAAAGAAAATACTGAATCTAATAACTGAAATAGAAACTGCATACACTCTTCAAACCACTCTTATCATAATCACAAACATAAAATAATAACCATAGTAATAAAAATGCTTAAAATAAAAATAGAACAAAATATCACCAAGTTTCTCAAGGAGTAGGCCCTTCTTCCTAGTCCATGAGGTGATGAGAAAATGCTACTGTAATGTGCTTTACTTAATAACTTTTATTATAATATGAAATACATTTTTAGATTAAGAAAGAGTGATTGTTTTTCAACATACCAATATATATATAAGTCTATAGCTATAATATTTAGAAATAGCTGATATGGTTATGTAGCCTATAGCCCATAACTATAACAAGAGTCTTGTTGATTTTCAACCGATATAAATAAACAACTTCATAAAATATTCTATATTTATTACAAAAAATAAATTTTGTTCGCTAACAAAAAGATCTTCAACAGTTTCTTCCCACCGCTTCATGTCCAACTAGAGGAATTATTTGGACACAATTCCACCACAGTATTTTCTCCCTAATTAGCTCCTGACATTGATCACCGAAATAAATTAGTTTTCTCATAGTTGTTTTTGGCATTTCATAGTAGTTTTTATTTCTTAAAACTTATTAAACATTTTCTATTTTCTAAGGCAATTAGTGATGGAAAAGTTAGGGAAAGACAATGGGAAATGGCTATGGAGATGGTTTAGGAATAATAAAATAAGACATGTTTTCCTTTCATCATTTCCCCCAGCTGAAGGATTTGCATGTCCTCATGCAAATGGAGGTTACAAACTAGGATTTGAAGCCAACTTTTGCACAATACTAGTGATTTCCTTATACCAAAGTAGCCTTAGCTCTTCCATCTGTTACTCATGTTCCTGAACAAGAATGTGGAGATCCTTGTATCTTTTCAATTGATCAAGTTCTTTTCTCATTTGGTTGATCTCTTCTTCCTGCTATCAACTGACTGTGGTTGTTTCTTGAAGCTAAGTTTATAGTATTTGATTTTCCCCCTTTAGCTGACTAACCAAATTGTTTAAAGCCCATATCTCTTCTCAATATTTGATAAGGATTCCCTGGTCTTCCCAATTAGGTGAAGTGGTTGTATATAGGGACACAACATCACATTATCTATCCTCTACATTATCAACTAACTCATTCAACTTTTCTTCTTCAATTGCCTTCTCTATTTTATTCTCAAAACCCTTGGAAATGTGAGTATCACTTGGATCCTCAAGTGGCCATGTTTCTACTTGTGGATCCTCTATTTTTCCATCATCCTCCTCTATTTTTTCTTGATTTTCCTTATCTTCACTTGGTGTACGAGAGTGACATGGATATTCATGTGTTGGGATCTTTGGTTCTTCATATGTAACATCATTACCTTGGCTAAGAACATCCTTTAGACCACTAAATTTTCCTTTATCATTAAGATTTTCATAAGTGGAACATCCCCTTGGTCAAGAACAGCTTCAGGTATACTACCAGATGTACGAAGACTATCAAAATCCTCATGGACAATAATATCCACACTTAAAGTAAAAATAGAGGACTCACTTTGTCTCTGGTCGTTCCTTATTTTTCTACCTATTTTCCCTTCTTTGTTCCCTACTCAATCTATCTATTTGTTTCTTTAATACTTTTGCTATAAGTTCTATGTTAGAATTGCAGCCTTCCTATTCTTGATCACCTAGGGTACTGGCTAAGTTTGCAAGATTTTTCAATTTATCCTCAACCCATTTCTCTTTTCTATTTTTTCTGACTATTTTTATCTTCATTCAAGAGGGTGGTAATTATTTGTGCAACTTGATCAATATTTTGGTTTTTCTTCAAATTGGTTCTCTATTGCAAGAACTTCCACTTCCGGTTGTGTAGTGCTAGAAGGGTCAACAATATCACTAGGGATTTTAGGCCTTTTAGAGTTTTCAGAGTCTTCAGTGCTAGAACCAAAATCTTCTTTCTTTTGAATAAAAGTATCTCAATCAAGAGGAGGGGAATGTTAGATTAATAGGTTGTTTACTTAATTAATTTAATCATGTTGATTAATTAATTAAGTCACCTTTACTTTATTTCACTTAAGCTAAACCTAGGAATCTTTATTTTTCATTATTAAATTAGTCATGTCATCTCATTCATTATGATCTTGACACTTGTCACATGCTAATTTAATCTTCATCCTAGGGTTCTCACTTTAGGTTTTCGATCTCCTTTCTTAAGGATTGATCTCTTTATAATTATTCTAATTCTGGTTAATGCTTTTTTGCTTCATGTTTGTAGAGCATCATTCTTGTGTCTCTTGATCTTCTTTGGTGACAAGTTATTTGCTTGCAGGTGTTCATTCGGATCTGTGAGGTTGGATTCTCAACTTCTACATGGTATTAGAGCTTCAAATTTGTAAGCTTCTTGTTCTTTTTCTGTGAGATCTTGCCTTGAAGCAGTTTTTTAGTGCATCTAGGGTCCAATTAGACCTCTCCATTGAATCCAGAGTTGTCAATATAGTCAAGATTGACCTTTGTTAAGTCAAATTTGGATTTTGTTTGTCAGATCTGTGAGGGTTTGAAGAAAGGGCTCTTCTACCAAATCCATAGAATACCTACAATTTTGGAGTGTTTTGAGCCCAAACGTACCTCAACATTGCGTCCACAGTGGCCAAAAACCCTAAGATCAACTTTGAAATCATCAAAATCCGAGCAGTTGACCTCTGAGGCAAAAAAAATTACCTAGCAGGGGCCATATGACCGTCTGCACGCATTTTGAGGTAAAAATTTTTTTAAAAATCCCTACATATTATTTTTTCAAAAAAAGAGACATAAAAGTTTTAAAACCTGGAGTTTATAAAAAAATTGTTTTTAAAAAACAAAAATTTAAAAATTACGGTACTCGAGGGTACCTACCACCCCATACGGTGGCAGGCCCTTGGGCTCTGTCATACTTGCAATGGTGGTACCATAGGGGTACCGCCCCTGCGGGCCCCACCAAGGCCTTTTTCTATTTTTTTAAAATAAAACCTTAATTTTATTAATTTTTTTATAAAAAAATTAATAATGTAAAAAAATTATTGTTTTAAGAAAAAACGTTTTTTTAAAAATAAGCCAAATTGGGCAAATACAGTGACAACCATTTAGCTGTCAATTTTAATGTCATTTTTTTGCTGCGATGGTCATATGGTTGTCAAATTTAATACAACAGACTGTATTTTGCCTTTTAAGAGCAATTTTCTTCTGGAGGCCATAACTTTTGCCTACAATGTCAAAATCGGGAAAATGAGATATCATCGGAA
>CM021102.1:637163375-637342931 GCA_007115665.2 Sequoiadendron giganteum
AGTCCGTAAGGATTATTAGTGCTTAGCATTTTTTGAACGACTGTAGGAGGATCAAGGTCCACATATCAGGAGGAGAGTTAGGCACGACTGTTTAGGAATGGCGTTCAGGTTGCGGTGGTGCACAGATGGCGGCTCGCAATCAAGTTTTACTTAGGCATTTTGTGCAACTGGACTAGACAAAGGTGAGAAGTGTGGAGTTCACACTACGGATGGGTAAAGGGAGTTAGTTTTTTCTAAAATAGTGATCATCAAAGGGTAGCCCGCAGAGGGTAGCCTGCATAGGTCTCAATACTTAGTCAAAATTTTAGGGAGCACGACCCGGATGGCAAAGGAAGGCTAGCCACCTGCCGAGCAAATGGATGAGTCAATTTCACCGTTTGAAGGTGGACATTACAAATAGCAGCAAACAAAAAACAATAGCCCGCAGAAGGGCTATGTAGCGCAAATGGTTCATCTGATGACGACATGGTCAGCAGAGCCCACAGAGTAGGAAGGTCGCGTATGATAGCCACTCTGAACATGGCGATCGAAAATGGTTTCCGACATAGGGCAACCTACAAAGGCGGACTCGCGAAGGTAAGCATCTGGGAGGAGGTTAGCCAGGTGTCAAGTTTAATTCTAAGGGCAATGGAAGATGGATCTGCGAAGCCTAGAAGGCGGAAAGACAGGATGGGATGGTCATTCAGATAACGGCGAAGCCAAAGGGCAATCACTGGGCGGAATCCCACAAGGTGAGACCCGCAAGGATCATTGAAAGTTATCTTAACTTAGTATTTTTTGTTAAGTCTTAAAGGCAATGACAATCATATGCGGACCCAACACGGGTAATGACGACTTGGTCAAAGTTTATCGAAGGTGGAAGTAGTGGCGGCAAGTCTTGCGGGCTACAAGGGCTTGGTTGCCCTAGTTCAAGAATAGCGGTGGGAACCTCAAGTTCCATTGGACTCGAACTAGCCAATTTTGAAGGCTTTTCAACTTTCTAAAATGTGGGTTTTGCATGTCGAAGGTTTTTCTACTAATTTATGAAGTTTTCCTTTTCAAAAAGTTTATCAATTTTGTGAATTTTAAGAAAAAACTTTGCGACTGAGTAGTGGAAGTAACCCTACCTCAACAACCCACACAAAGGTGACGAATCCCAACAGTCGAGAAGCTTGAACGGCGATGGAAGGACGTGGGCACGGAGGTGGCGAAGGCAGGAGGGTTCTGACAACTTTTCTAAAAGGAATGTCAGTGAAAATGACAGGTCTATTTATAGAATTTTGTGTATTTAATGCTGGCATTAAATTCTAGTACATTGGCAAGCGAAGTTGGTGGGCACAATTTTTTAGTAGATCAACGGCGAGAAACATGGGGCCCGCGGGGCAAGCGGCAACCAGGCATTGGTCATTTGAAAATGAAGGAGGAGACGGCAACAGAGGGTGTGGAACCCACAGGGCGAACGACCAGACCGGCCCGACCACCATGCAGACAACGAAGGGTCAACGGAGTTCCACATAAGGCGGCCTGCAAGAGCAGACCTGCAAATGGAGAAAGGTGGTAGTTTCAAAGTCTTAAGGCAAACTACAAAGGGAACTCCACGAAGACCAATGACTCCAAATTTTCAAGAGTGGTGAAACTTGGTCAATCTAAGATGATTACTTTTAGGACTTATTGACCATTCAAGACTCAAGAATAGGGGGCATGCAAAATGATATGATGACAAAAGTGACTCGATGGGAATAAAAAAGAGAGGGTCCCTGTTCAGAATGGGGCGTGTGTGCTACAAGCACAACAAAGGGTACAACCCTCACAAAGACCCTTAGAGAATCTATCTCTAGGAAACCTTATGACCATATCCTACTAACTTAGTTAATCAAGGTAGTGGTAATTAAGGTGGCCAAACCACTCATGCCATAATTTTCTAGCTCCATTTGAATGAGTAAGTGATGTTGTACGAGAAACATCAAGTACAAAATGTGAGAAAGTGTACAACCTAGCTTGGTGATCTACCCTTCCCAAGGCTAACAAATTATTGTTGTGCAACTCTCTAATCTCAACTGAGTTTGGTGAGAAGTGAGTTGTCGTGAATTTCCATGGGTGGGTAATTTTATACAATGATAGTATATTAACTAAAAGAGAAGGTACACTTGGAACATTTATAAATGTTCCACCTTCAACTTCAACATACCCACTCCTTGCAACTATTACTAGGGTGTCATCACTCAAAGTGATAAAATACATTCTATGAGACTCTGAGGAAAAAACACCCAAGTCAGTGATCCAAGATGTAGTTGATGATGATGATGTAGTGGCAATTACAGCCTTTCCCTTGGATATCTCTTTACCTTTTTCCTTTGCTTTAGTAGAATCTTGAGTTGTGAAGATTTTTTGATAGATTCAGGAACTCCTATGTTCTTCTTCTAAGAAGATGTGAGAGATAGTCAATATTTTTCTTCATGTATTTGTGTTCATCATGCTCAAGTTGCTTGCAATAGGAAAAATTAGCTTTTTATTTCATAGGTTTCCCTTATTTTGAAGAATTTTTAGCGTTGGCTTTGGAGGATTTTGGGTTATGATATTTCTTGGTGTCCTTATCTTTTTGAGTGTTTTGTTTCTTCCCCTTATTATTTGAAGCATTTTTTTCCCATTCCCAACAATAAGGGATTAAACTTTTGAAGACTTTTATATACACATTTGTATTAAATTTTCTTGATCCCTAATCAAGTATGCAATGAAGTTATCTAGAGAAGGCATCTTCCACATGGTTCCAAGAGCCCTTTAGATGGAGTGGAAAGTAGATATAAATAGAAACTAGTCAGGACCTAATTTGGAGAGTATAGAAAAAACTAGTTGATCCCCTTTTTTCTCTAGTCAACATTATTTCAATCACAACCTTGGTGATTTGAACTTAGTTAAGAAGTCATGTGGGGTGTCAAAGGAACTAAATCTCAAACTTAAAAGCTCATTCTATAACTCATGACCTTTCATTTTATCTATCTTTCCAAAGAGATTTTATAATCAAGACAAACATCATTGGGTGTATTCAAGCATTCGACATGAAAGAGGAGTTTAGGAGACACATTAAAACATAAGAATTTGAAGGCCTGATCACATTTGTTAAACCATTTTTTTGTAGATTTCTCACCAATAGGTTCTTTCTTAGTGCCCATTGTTACCCTATACAACCCTTTATTTTTAGCACAAGTTGTACATTTAGTTTCCAATCATGATAATTAAAGGGTATTAAAGGTGTGATATTTTGATTTGGCTCCATGCTTAACATGAAGATGTGATATCACTTTCATCTTGCCCTTTGTCCACCTAAAGCCATCATGGCGGTCTGCATTGAGAACATTGAACCCCTTTCAACTGTGCATATTTCCTCGGCCGAGTCTAAGAGCCCTCCTCGGAAGTCCAATTCGGGCATTGTGGGGAATCCTAAAGCCAAATTTGCCACCAAAAAACTTAAGGGTGGGTTGGGCAAGGCCCATGCCAGCGCGGCGGAAGGACTCTGTGAACTAAAAGCCACTCAGGCTGACTCGGCCTACAAGGCCACTTCCACTAAAAAAGGTAAGGAGAAATGCATGTTGGCCCCGACTGCTAAGGATGGAAAGGGAAAGAATGCTGTTAGGAAATATTCTAGAGGGGATATGGTTGTGGGGACCACAGAGATGACTAGACGGGAAAATGCCAGGAGGAGATCCGGGAGGCTAGCCAAGAATAGCAAGAAGAGGATAATTATTGAAGACTCTAAGGAGGAGCAGTCTGACAGCAAAGGTTACAAGGAAGAAGAATCTGAAGATGAGGAGGAAGAAAATGTGGAGAGGCCCCAATTTACTCCAATGGACAACAAGCTTCCTATTAATCGCTTTGCCTCTCACTCTCCACATCCCCAACTGGATGAGCCTGGAGAGGTTCAGGGGACTATGGACGTTGGGGTGGATTCGTGCGATGTGGTAAAGAGAATGGACACTCTTGACAAAAGGTTTCGGGGGTTAACCCGCTTCACCATGAAGTTGGGTCACTTTGTCACGAGCACCTTGTCTAATGCTATAAAGGGGGAGCTGGAAGGGAACAACATCTAGGAAAACAAAAAATGGGTGGGTGATGAGGCAGTGGACCTCCTGATTAAAAACTGGGACAACGCCAGTTAGCTGCTCCCTATGCCTGTCTATCGGTTGTTACTCTGCGGTTGTTGTGCTGCCTTTGGGTTGTTTCTGTGTTTTTTTCCCTTTATGTTTGTTGTTTAGTCTTGTTCCTTTTTGGCCCTAGTGGCTCGTTGTGAAGGGTACAGCGCCCTGAAAATACTACTTAACTTTTCAAAAACATGAATTTGTTGCAAAAAATAAATATATAAATGAAGTGCAAAAGGAAGTATGGAAGTGCACAAGACACCCCTCTTCTTTCAATATTTAGATGGGCCCTAGATTTTGGCACTTTATATGTTAAGTGCATAGACAAGTCAATGGAATGAAAGATGACACTTTATAATTTTAGTGCGACAGCATTTCTAATGTATCGAGCATAAAATAAAATTCACGTAAAAACAAATGAAACTCAATTTCAAGTTTCAAATCAAAAGTTACAATATTTTTTTGTTTCCTAATGTTGCCTAATCAAAATGCACTTCAAACTTTCAAAAAAATTACCTTTTTGAGTGAGACTAAATTTTAGCCCTCACTAGTAGTCATAGGGCTTAAGCCCTCATACGAACATACCATGTGACCAAGGGCTAAAACTTTGGTCAGTTCTCCTCCCCCTCTTGTTGGCGATGTAACACAAGAGTAAATGTTGACCTTAACAAATTCCAATTTGATGTGAATAGTGATGCTTGTTGTCGAGTTTATTTTGATGATTTTTGCTATGTTGAAGACTATCAAATTTATTTTCCCTTCAAAGTTCTTTTGTCTCATGGCTTGTAACAAAATTATTAGATACACAAGGAACACATACCTATACAAACCCCTTTGCGGCCTTGTCTCTGTTGGGATAAAATTGAGGATATTAATGCTTTGCTCATATTTTTTGTTGTGTTTTATAATTCTACTCTCCCTTATATCAATCCAAGATGTAGACTTATGAAAGACATAGTGGAAATATGCTCAAGGGATGGAGGTAATAAGATAAGTGTGATGAAATGAAAAATATTATAATTTTAAAGATTAAAAATATCCTCAATGTACAATACCCAATTCATAGAAAACAAGAAAATAATTGTCACTATTTCTGTCAATTTTGCGACAAGAACAGAGTAGTAGGAATAGTACGAGAGGAATAGTCCAACAAGTTTTATGTGTTTAATTTTCAATCACTCAAAATATCAAATGGTACTCTTATGTGGAAAACCAAAGAAAATACTGAATCTAATAACTGAAATAGAAACTGCATACACTCTTCAAACCACTCTTATCATAATCACAAACATAAAATAATAACCATAGTAATAAAAATGCTTAAAATAAAAATAGAACAAAATATCACCAAGTTTCTCAAGGAGTAGGCCCTTCTTCCTAGTCCATGAGGTGATGAGAAAATGCTACTGTAATGTGCTTTACTTAATAACTTTTATTATAATATGAAATACATTTTTAGATTAAGAAAGAGTGATTGTTTTTCAACATACCAATATATATATAAGTCTATAGCTATAATATTTAGAAATAGCTGATATGGTTATGTAGCCTATAGCCCATAACTATAACAAGAGTCTTGTTGATTTTCAACCGATATAAATAAACAACTTCATAAAATATTCTATATTTATTACAAAAAATAAATTTTGTTCGCTAACAAAAAGATCTTCAACAGTTTCTTCCCACCGCTTCATGTCCAACTAGAGGAATTATTTGGACACAATTCCACCACAGTATTTTCTCCCTAATTAGCTCCTGACATTGATCACCGAAATAAATTAGTTTTCTCATAGTTGTTTTTGGCATTTCATAGTAGTTTTTATTTCTTAAAACTTATTAAACATTTTCTATTTTCTAAGGCAATTAGTGATGGAAAAGTTAGGGAAAGACAATGGGAAATGGCTATGGAGATGGTTTAGGAATAATAAAATAAGACATGTTTTCCTTTCATCATTTCCCCCAGCTGAAGGATTTGCATGTCCTCATGCAAATGGAGGTTACAAACTAGGATTTGAAGCCAACTTTTGCACAATACTAGTGATTTCCTTATACCAAAGTAGCCTTAGCTCTTCCATCTGTTACTCATGTTCCTGAACAAGAATGTGGAGATCCTTGTATCTTTTCAATTGATCAAGTTCTTTTCTCATTTGGTTGATCTCTTCTTCCTGCTATCAACTGACTGTGGTTGTTTCTTGAAGCTAAGTTTATAGTATTTGATTTTCCCCCTTTAGCTGACTAACCAAATTGTTTAAAGCCCATATCTCTTCTCAATATTTGATAAGGATTCCCTGGTCTTCCCAATTAGGTGAAGTGGTTGTATATAGGGACACAACATCACATTATCTATCCTCTACATTATCAACTAACTCATTCAACTTTTCTTCTTCAATTGCCTTCTCTATTTTATTCTCAAAACCCTTGGAAATGTGAGTATCACTTGGATCCTCAAGTGGCCATGTTTCTACTTGTGGATCCTCTATTTTTCCATCATCCTCCTCTATTTTTTCTTGATTTTCCTTATCTTCACTTGGTGTACGAGAGTGACATGGATATTCATGTGTTGGGATCTTTGGTTCTTCATATGTAACATCATTACCTTGGCTAAGAACATCCTTTAGACCACTAAATTTTCCTTTATCATTAAGATTTTCATAAGTGGAACATCCCCTTGGTCAAGAACAGCTTCAGGTATACTACCAGATGTACGAAGACTATCAAAATCCTCATGGACAATAATATCCACACTTAAAGTAAAAATAGAGGACTCACTTTGTCTCTGGTCGTTCCTTATTTTTCTACCTATTTTCCCTTCTTTGTTCCCTACTCAATCTATCTATTTGTTTCTTTAATACTTTTGCTATAAGTTCTATGTTAGAATTGCAGCCTTCCTATTCTTGATCACCTAGGGTACTGGCTAAGTTTGCAAGATTTTTCAATTTATCCTCAACCCATTTCTCTTTTCTATTTTTTCTGACTATTTTTATCTTCATTCAAGAGGGTGGTAATTATTTGTGCAACTTGATCAATATTTTGGTTTTTCTTCAAATTGGTTCTCTATTGCAAGAACTTCCACTTCCGGTTGTGTAGTGCTAGAAGGGTCAACAATATCACTAGGGATTTTAGGCCTTTTAGAGTTTTCAGAGTCTTCAGTGCTAGAACCAAAATCTTCTTTCTTTTGAATAAAAGTATCTCAATCAAGAGGAGGGGAATGTTAGATTAATAGGTTGTTTACTTAATTAATTTAATCATGTTGATTAATTAATTAAGTCACCTTTACTTTATTTCACTTAAGCTAAACCTAGGAATCTTTATTTTTCATTATTAAATTAGTCATGTCATCTCATTCATTATGATCTTGACACTTGTCACATGCTAATTTAATCTTCATCCTAGGGTTCTCACTTTAGGTTTTCGATCTCCTTTCTTAAGGATTGATCTCTTTATAATTATTCTAATTCTGGTTAATGCTTTTTTGCTTCATGTTTGTAGAGCATCATTCTTGTGTCTCTTGATCTTCTTTGGTGACAAGTTATTTGCTTGCAGGTGTTCATTCGGATCTGTGAGGTTGGATTCTCAACTTCTACATGGTATTAGAGCTTCAAATTTGTAAGCTTCTTGTTCTTTTTCTGTGAGATCTTGCCTTGAAGCAGTTTTTTAGTGCATCTAGGGTCCAATTAGACCTCTCCATTGAATCCAGAGTTGTCAATATAGTCAAGATTGACCTTTGTTAAGTCAAATTTGGATTTTGTTTGTCAGATCTGTGAGGGTTTGAAGAAAGGGCTCTTCTACCAAATCCATAGAATACCTACAATTTTGGAGTGTTTTGAGCCCAAACGTACCTCAACATTGCGTCCACAGTGGCCAAAAACCCTAAGATCAACTTTGAAATCATCAAAATCCGAGCAGTTGACCTCTGAGGCAAAAAAAATTACCTAGCAGGGGCCATATGACCGTCTGCACGCATTTTGAGGTAAAAATTTTTTTAAAAATCCCTACATATTATTTTTTCAAAAAAAAAGGGTTTTTTAAAAACCCACAGGTTTTTTATAAAAAAATTGTTTTTAAAAAACAAAAATTTAAAAATTACGGTACTCGAGGGTACCTACCACCCCATACGGTGGCAGGCCCTTGGGCTCTGTCATACTTGCAATGGTGGTACCATAGGGGTACCGCCCCTGCGGGCCCCACCAAGGCCTTTTTCTATTTTTTTAAAATAAAACCTTAATTTTATTAATTTTTTTATAAAAAAATTAATAATGTAAAAAAATTATTGTTTTAAGAAAAAACGTTTTTTTAAAAATAAGCCAAATTGGGCAAATACAGTGACAACCATTTAGCTGTCAATTTTAATGTCATTTTTTTGCTGCGATGGTCATATGGTTGTCAAATTTAATACAACAGACTGTATTTTGCCTTTTAAGAGCAATTTTCTTCTGGAGGCCATAACTTTTGCCTACAATGTCAAAATCGGGAAAATGAGATATCATCGGAAAGTTGGTTCCAATCTCTTCACAGTGGTGCAAGTGGTTTCTAGATTTGATTTTTTGTTTTTTCCATAAATCATTCTTCTCATTTTTTGTCCTTTTTGGACCTTATGGGCTCACATTGCATGTATTTATCATTTATAAATGCACTAAAATAAAGTGCCTCAGCTTTGTAAGTGTATTATTGGGATTATTGCACATCACTTTGTGCCTTATTATACTTGCACTATGATATAAAGTGCCATGGGGGTTTTTGTTTTCCTTTGTTTTTCCTTCATACATTTCTCATGCATGTGTGACTTTTGTTTTCACACCCTTTATATCTGCTTGTACTTTCATGTTTGCACATTCAAATGTTCTTGGTTCTTTATCATGCACTACATTCGGGAATTCATTTCAATGTACCTATCATACCTCTCCCTTGTCAGCATTATGGGGGGGTTTCTACTATAGGTGCTAATGCTTCCTTGGTTTCGTATTAGAGTGAGCTATGTATACAATATTTGTTCCTATGTACTAGGTGGATGTAGCGACTAGTTACCCATGCATTTCAGTGAGATGAAGCACTTACCATATGGACACTCTTGCATTCCTATTTCTAGAGGCAGCCTTCCACTTTCACTTGATCAATTCTTCAGACCATTTGCATCTTTGAGTTCTTGATGTTTTCCTTTGTTTGCCATCAGATTTGAGTAGTGTCATTGTGGGCACTCATGCAAATTCTTGTCTTCTTGATCCTAATCATCATCTGTTTTAGCGAAGGTTTTTCTTTCAGCAATCATTCTATGACAGTGTTTGCAGCTTCTTCATGCTTCAGTGGTGTTTTCCATGTTCATCCTTTGTTCCTATCTTTTGGGACAATTTCTTCTTGATTGG
Organism: Sequoiadendron giganteum; assembly: GCA_007115665.2. Lineage (NCBI taxonomy): Eukaryota > Viridiplantae > Streptophyta > Pinopsida > Cupressales > Cupressaceae > Sequoiadendron > Sequoiadendron giganteum. The sequence goes on from CM021102.1 coordinate 637,172,848, forward strand.
AGGCTTCTTCGTCCTTCACTCTTGTTTGGAGGCTTCTTAGTCCTTCACTTGTATTTCTCTCTTTTCAAGAGGAGTTTTCCCAAAAGGTTTTCTCTTTTTCTCCTATTGTGAGAGATCTTTTACATAAGTACATGGGTACCTCATCAGGCCTTGTTTTTCAAAACCCATCTTTTCTTTCATGCATTTTGTCCTTAGTTTTTAGCTTCTCCCTAAGTTCATCTTAAAGGGGGGGTGTTAGAGCAATAGGTTGTTTACTTAATTAATTTAATCATGTTGATTAATTAATAAAGTTACCTTTACTTTATTTCACTTAAGCTAAACTTAGGAATATTTATTTTTCATTATTAAATTAGTCATGTCATCTCGTTCATTATGATCTTGACACTTGTCACATGCTAATTTAATCTTCATCCCAAGGCTCTCACTTTAGGTTTTCGATCTCCTTTCTTAAGGATTGATCTCTTTGTAATTATTTTAATTCTGGTTAATGCATTTTTGCTTCATGTTTGCAGAGAACCATTCTTGTGTCTCTTGATCTCCTTTGGTGATAGTTTATTTTCTTGCAGGTGTTCATTGGGATTTGTAAGGTTGGATTCTCAACTTCTACAAGGAAAGTTGCCTTCAACTCATGCACAACAATTAATCTGTTCAAGCCATGATGGGCTAGAGAATTTTCTCACCCACGCTATACCTCCTTATTCATTGTAGATAATGAAGTAGAAAACATGGAATATTGACATATAATCCTCTCCACAAATCTAACATTAATCTGAAGTGGTGAGCGAAAACATAGACATATCTTCCCTCGTAGTTAATATATTGAATGATATACTTAGCAACATCTTTCCAGGGGATGGGAAGAGAAGCTCACTTAGTACCTTTCTTGTGCACCATCTCAACGAATTCCCCTCTCTACAATAATTATTTATGGATAGGCTTGAGGGCCACAACCTTACTAGAGCTAGTGTGAAAGTAGTCTTCTCTAGATAGTGGCAACCTTGTGACTGTTGCAATAGTTTTAATGTTTACTAGAAATGACATACCTGTAGCGATACCTTGTTCTTATGAAACCCCATTGTAAAATCTTGAGCAATATCATCATCAAAACCACATAATTTCTTGAAATAAACATCCCACTATGCTTGTTTAAAGATATTATAAGCCTCTCTATTAGCTCTTAATTTCTTCGTACAAGTAGGTTCTCGTCAGGGATGATTTCCTCCCATGATTGTGGTAGGAAGCTACTAAGTTGTTTTAAATAGTGGAGAGGAATATGGTTATGATGGTAAATTGTAATAAAACAACTGTTTTAGGCAACATAGATCGTAAAATTAAAGATTTAGTGATGGATTTGGGGAAAGTGATTTTAGTTTTAGTGATAAATTTGGGGAAAGTAGTTTCAAATGGTAATAATTATTGTGGATAGAGGAAGTGGCCAAATTTAATCTTTAAAATGATCTTTGGATCAAGCAAAGGTATGATTTATGATATGTGTCAGAACATTTTCCACAAATTGAGTCATGAACTCGTCTCGGGGCATGTACACTAATCATCATAGAAAAATAAAAAACATTTAATAAATTAAAAGAAAATAAAAACAAACCATATACCAATCACTAGATAACACAGTGGTGTGGAACGGGACTTCAGGAAAGAGAAGCAATATGTTGAGCTAGCGAAGAGGAATTTGTATAAATTTGAACGATCATTGAAGATTATTGGAAATAAATTCACCATCAAATGAAATGATGGGGTTGGTGACATGAAAAGATCCATCAAATTATGTGGAAAGATGTGGCCTGTGCACAAAAGGAAAGCCATAAAATTGGCGTGTGGGAAGCAAGGAATTAGAAATTAATACAATGAGGAGGCCCATATCCAACTTGGAGAATGTAGCAGGAACTTTAAAATGATGGAAATGAGGTGGGCCCATATTACAACCCATCAAAAGCTAGTTTTCAAATTGTGACTATCTAGCAACACCTAAGTGTTTTAATTGCTAGATTTTATTGCTATTTCTTTAATATGAAGAAGCACCTAAAATATACTTGAAGAGGCGATAGGAACTCTCTCAAGGACATTGATTTCCTTCTTCACACTAGAAATGAAACTGTCTTTGGTGATGTGTTTCTTATACAACTTGAGACGATGACCATTGATAATAAATGTGGTACAATTGGAGTCCACAGTGTAAAGTTTGACCATGCCATTATCATAAACAATCTCAACCTCATATGGTCCTAGCCATCTAGTGTGGAATTTTCCCTTGAAATCTTAGAATCTAGAATCATAGAGGAGTGCCCAATCCCTTGGTTGAAATGACCATTGGTGGATGAAACAATCATGCCAAAGAGCACATTATTTTTGAATTATCTCTGCATGGAAAAGAGATTGTTTCCATATTTAATCTCGTGCATGAAGGTGACCAATCCTCTCTTTTGGGAATCAATTAGATTCAATCCCAATTGTAAAGTAATACATAGAATTTTTATCTCAAATTCAATAGGTAAAACTACTCTCTTACCATAGACAAGTTCATATGGTGTAAAACCAGTGGTGGTCTTCCATGTTGTCTGGTATGCCCGTACTACTTCAATAAGTCATAATTCCCAATATTTCTGATGAAATGCTATGGTTTTGGTGAGAATATACTCAACTTCTCTATTAGTGACTTCAACTTGGCCATTGGCTTGTGGATGATATCGAGAAGATTTACGATACCAAATTTCATATTCACGAACCAAAGCAACAATTAGCTCTGATATCAATTGTGGTCCTTGATCTATTACAATATCCTTTGGTACCCCAAACCTTTTGAAAATATTTATGTATAGAAAATGAATAGCCTTGGTATCCCTGACATGCTTCAGTGTGACAACCTCAACCCATTTGGTAACATAATCAATGCAAACCAAAATGTATTCTTTATTTTTAGATGGAGGATTGATAGGCCCCACAAAATCTAAACCCCATTTTTCAAAGGGTTTAATAGATAATTGAGGTTACAAATGCATTTCATCTGAATGTGTGGGTTGGCCCATGCATTGACATTTGTCACAATGTTGAACATATCACTTGTAATCTTTATGAATTGTGGGCTAATAATATCCAACAATAAGAATCTTGTTGGTTGTCCTCTAGGCTGCAAAATGTCATTCACATGGCTTAGTATGACATGTGTGATGTATATCGAAGACATCGTATTTAGCTACACAATGATGCATGGGATTATAAATGCTGATGCAAAAGAGAATTCCATTGGTCCATGTATATTGACCACTTAGTCCAATAATTTTTTGAAGATCTCTAGGAGATAAATGTGAGGGAAACATGCAAGTGACTAAATCGTTTCCAATATATGCAAACCATGAACTTGTGATAGAAATTACAAAAAAAATATCATTTGGAAAAGTATCGTTAACTGGTACAAGTTCATCTTCTTGTTGGAACTTGGATAATAAATCTAAAACAAAATTATCACGACCAAGATTATCAAGTATAGTAATTTCAAACTTTTGTAATAACAATAACATCTAATAACCCTACCAATAACGATAAATTTATTCATTAAAAAACATATTGCCAAATGATCAGTATGAATAAACACTTTGTATCTAGTAATATAATGTTGAAACTTATTAACTGCATAATTTACCTCAGCACTTGTGAATTTCTTACTAGTGTAATAAATGGAATAGAAAAGTGTATCCTCTTTTTGGACTAGCACAAATCCCATTGAAGAATTTGAGGCATCTGTATGAATGTGAAATAGTAATTCCACATTTGGTCCACATAACACTAGTGTAGTAACAAGTTTTTTCTTAATTGTCTCGAAGGCCTGTTGACATTTTATCGTCCATGAGAAGGTATTATCTTTGCCTAACAAAACAAAAAGTGATGAGGCAATTTTACTAAAATTTTGAATAAACCTTTAATAATATCCTACACAACATAGGAAACTATGAACATCTTTCTGACAAGAAGGTGTGGGTAAATCTTGAATTATTTGTACCTTTTTAGGATCAAGCTGAATTCCTTTGGAAGAAATGTAATGTCCTAACACTATCTTCTATCATTAAAATATGACATTTTTCATGACTTAAGGATAAATTAGTGCCTTCACATTGTTGCAAAACTTTTTCAAGATTTCCCTTAGCTTCTTCATAAGTATTACCATATATAGTAAAATCATCCATATAAACCTCTACACAACCATGAATAAGATCAACAAAAATACTTAAAACTACCCTCTGAAAAGTAGCAGGGGCATTACATAAATCGAAAGGTAAAACATTGTATGCAAATATCCCCCAAGGACAAGTAAAAGTAGTTTTATCCTGATCTATAGGTGCTATCTAAATTTAATTGTATCTGCTAAAACCATCCAAGAAGGAAAATAAATTTTTACTTGCAAGAGTGTTAAGAACTTGATCAATAAATGACAATGGAAAATGACCCTTTTTAGTTGTTTTATTAAAATCTCTATAATCAACACAAATATGCCACTTACCATTCTTTTTAGGTACCACAACTAAAGGAGAAACCTATTGACCATTGGAGATTGGGTAAATAAAGCCTATATTTAACAATTTTTATAATTCATCTTTAACAATTTCATGCAAAATGGGGTTTAACCATCTTTGTGGCTATCTGACTGGATGACTACCTTCTTCTATATATATGTGGTGTGTGCAAGTGTCCGGATGTAGGCCACACATATCTTGGTATTCCCATGCAAATACGACTTTATGAACTTGTAACATGGCAATTAGGTCTTGAATTTGTGTAGTGCTCAATTGTGGATTAATATTAAGTGTACACCTTAGAAAAATTTCCATTGCTTGTGGCTATGCAAGTAATGGTGAAGTAGTGGATGGTGGAAATGTTTCAATAGATAAAAATGGACTATATAAATAGTTATGTGGTAATAATTAGTGTAATGTGATAAAATGTTGAATAGATCTTGAATAACTTAGCAAAAGAAAATTTCCAAATGGACAATTATCTCATGTGTACATGAATGAAGAACTAATATTTCTAAGATATCATTAGATGAATACCAATTTTGAAAGAAATTAGAAAGAATAATATCTTCATATGGTTCCTCAATATCAAGGTCTTGATCAATTTTTAGAATAGGTAGTGATTCCTCTAAATCACTACATAGGGGATCTTTGATCTCCAAAACAAGTTGTGCTAGTGAGTACAATGTCAACTACTTCATTTGTTGATCATTGGAGATAACCATGTTACCTAATCGAGAATTAATGAGAGCATATGTGATAACCAACCAAGGGGTGTCCCCCCAGCTTTATTTTAGGCTACAAGATCATAAAATAAATTGGATATTCCCAAGAATCAACAAAAAAATTACATCTTCAATCATACCTTCAAGCTTAACTAAAGAGTGATCTGCCATTTGCAAGACTATAAGTGTAGGTCCTAGTCCTTGGAGATGCAATTTTTCCTTAGTCTCATTAGTCATAACATTTATAGCAGCACCTAAATCAATCAATATATTTGGAATACGAATATGACCAATCTGTACTTGTATCATGGGACTCCCTAGATCCAAATATCTGGGAATTTAGACATTCCCTAGCATAAGATCAACAAGTTGTCCAATAACTTGAATAGTTGTTGGATCTTGTTTCTTCTTCTGCTTCTAAGTACACAACTCTTGAACTATCTTTGTGTGTATAGGAATATCTTTAATTGCCTTCAAAAGAGAAATTTTAATATTGACATTCCTTAACTCATTGACAAGATCAAATTCAGGTTGAGGTATTTCCTTTTGTATTGTTTGGGACTGAAATCGATCAGGATATGGGAGCAACTTTAATGGCAAATTTTGCTTATCTTTACTTTCCTCAAACTCTTCTTGTGAATCATCCACTTCAATAATTGTAGGTCCCTAAAGACCTTTTCCTAACCTTAATTGTACTCCATTAAGATCTAATATATTAATAGGATAAGCTGGATATCCTGCCACCTAATTATTATATACAAGTTGTGAAAGGAAATATGATCCACCTAAGATAATCTTCGCATAACCCAAATAGAGAAATCTATGTAAACGAGTATTTCAATTCCATATGCAAAAGAATAGACAACATACCATCAAAGATGACACAAGGTATACCTTGGGAAAAACCTAGCCTCCAAAAGCATCCACAACTCACGTATTATTCAACAATAAACATTATAATACATCTTCAAAGTCCTCTATGAATACCTTTGAATCATCAAACCCTCTACAATCACTCCATGTGAACAAGCATGTAACCACGCATCCCATGCCATGCTTCAACCCTCACAAATGCTAACAAGATCTAACTTCAACCAGTCAACTATTCAACCTTAGACAACTACCCATGTGTTTGCTTTTATAGAAATTGTAGACACCTAAAAATGTCCTGAGAATATCACACATCTCGATTTCACTTACTAACATCATTTCCCTCATTATAACCTATTTCACTTATTTAATTAAATAATTCCCAATTATTTAGTTAAATTCACTTTATTCTCCTATTAAATCGAATAATTAAGGTTATTTGGTTAATTCATCATCTTCATTCTATTTTCTCCCTTTTTGATTAAATAATTCTAAATTATTTAATTAAAATACTAATAATCCCTCTTGATTAAATAATTCTCAATTGTTTAGTTAAAGATATTAATTCTTCCAACCTGTGCAATTAAATGATTTTCATAATTGTTTAATTAACTAGTTTTCCTCAAATCCTCCAACTTGCATAAAGAATATTCCCTTTTAAAATTTAAATTCTTTCCTCCAATTCAAAATATCTCCAACATATTTTCATGAATTAAGGGATATTGTTGAGTATCTCAACCATTATGAACCCTTGATTAATCTATGATCCACACCTTCATGGATTATGAACCATTGATTGATCCTTGATCCATACTTACCTCCTTAATCTTCTTTTATCCATTGATTATTATTTTCAATCCTCATCATTGATTATACTTCTTAAAATCTATAAATACCAAGTCTTTTTAACATCAAATTATTCACAATCCTCATAAACATCCTTACTCTCTTGAATTCTTGACTCATTTCTTGAGAATTATAGAGCATCTTTTATGAACCAACCCTCTCATCAAAGATTTTTCAAAATGGATAATGCATAAAAATAATCAATCCACATCCACATCACAATTATGCATCAATCCATAATGGGATTGAGAGTTTACACTTTCATTTTGATTAAATTGCTTTGATTTAGTTTAATTCTTTAGATAAATAAATTTGATTGCTTTGAAAATGAATTCAATTGAGTTTGGCCTTATTTGATCTTAATCACACTTGATTTAGTTCAATTATGTTGTTAGTTGATCATTCATGATAACCATATGACAAAAACAAACTCACACAAAACCACCAAGTAGTACTACATAAAACCATGTGACTAATACCATGGACTTACAAAACCATTAACCCCTCATTTAATATTGGTACTAAGTTTTCCCAATATTAAATATCATTCCCATGTGTAACCCCACATTAAATATTTAACCCAATGTTACATACAACACATAAAGTGGCCCCAAGAATGCAAGACCCATGTGATGCACACACCTCTAGATTCTCTAGATGTACCACATAATAAATAGATATTACATTAATAACATTATACAAGGTGTACAACACACATTTTCCTGACATTCTCCCACTTGTTGTATACATTACATAAGGGTTAAACAAGTAAATTCAAACATGAACAAGGGAACAATCCCTCTAGCCACATATACCATCAAGGAATCAAAGTGCTCCATGTGTTCCATCAAGATACCTATAACAAGAATCAAGGTGACCACCATCTCAAGCATGAATTCTCTCATACTCCATCATCAAATCACAAAGATAAGAATTCATCCAAAGAGATGCCACGCTATCTATCACAAAGAATCATAAGTCTTTCCTCCAATCGATATCCCAATACACAAACACTCAATCTAAAAATAACAAGTATGTATCAATAGTTGTCAAGATATAATAACCATAGCTAAAAATAGCACCCATAACAAATTCTAACACAACTAACAATCCATACCTCAAAGGTATACAAATCATAACAAGTGAACCTCATTCCATCAACATATATAACCCATAATATGCAATCACAAGCTTCGAGTACCAAACTTATCATATAATGAACACACACATCTAAGAAATCTCATTGCATAGGTAATGTCAAATATTAAAATGATCAAGGAATCCAAATATCCACCAATAACATCACATAGAAGTGTAACCAACATCATGTAGTGCCAAGGAACATCGATAAAGATATGCAAATCTTGCAAACCAATATACTGCAGTACATCTCTCACCACAAGTCTTCATAGCTCTCCCAAGTTTTCCACACCCAACAAAGGAAAGAGATAAAGGAACATCCATGCCACCACCAAAGAAAAATGAGCTACATGTGACCACAAACATAGTGATCACCATGTGAGAGTAAAATGTGACTCCCCAACACCCCCAAGAATAGTTGCTAGAGCAAAACATCTTCCACAAGAGAGGGAATGCTAAGAAATATTGCTTCAACAATGCAAGATTCAATAATGGTTGAATATTCTTGAATACAAATGTACATGAGATTCCTTTCTTATAAATTCAAGGTAGAGAGATAGGATTAGACAAGATCATGATAAGTGTCTTAATCCTACTACAAGAGACAACTAACAAAATAACTACCTAGGAATCAAGCTTTACTAGCTAGATAAAATAAGTTCTAGAAAAGCCAACTAAGACTTCTAGAAAGAATCTTATATCCTAAGTAAACTTAACATGTGAATATGTCCCCTAATTACTTAGTGATTGAATTAGCTAGGCACAATACATTTATTCACACCAATACCCCCCTTAAGTGCAACTTAGGGAGAAGATTATTATGCACACTATGAAAAAATGAAGATGAACATGATGGGTCCCGACTACTAGACCATGTTAGATACCCATTTATAATGAAAATGCAAATGCAATCAACCTTTCACAAGTGGATAAAAGGAGAAAACCCAATGGGACAAAACTCCTCTCCAAAAGAGAGAAAATAAAACAAAATAAAACAAACATGATGTCTGGAGGACTCAATGGTACCCCCTAAGGATTACATCCATCATGTATATACAATCAATGATCCCCCCATAAGAGGGAAGAAGAGAGATAATATATCCCCCCATAATGAAGAAGCTCCAATACCGATGAAGAATGCCTAAAAAAAAAGATGATCCAATGTCTGCAAGCAACACATCTTCCCTTAGGAAGAAACAAATCCATAAGTTGATGAAGAAGCCACTCCATGTCCAACTAAAAGGAGGAAGAATGAAGTATCAACATGAATTCCTATAAAAAATGAGTAGGAATCTCCAAGATTGAATGAGCCACAACATAATCATGGTAAAACTCAACCAAGAAACATGGAAAATCAAGTGAGGGAGGATAATCATGAATGTCGATCTCCAAAGACAAAGATGGTATAACAATTGTGCTAAAATTGTCATCAAATAGATGAGAAATCCCCTCAAGTGTGTCCTCCAAATCTGCAGTATGAGACTCAATAAACAAGCTAGAAATACATGTCAAATAGGAATCCCAACCAAGAATACTATCAAATACTTGTTGCAATGAATCATTGGAAGTACTCAATGACTCATAATAGAAGATGAAGATGTGATCTCAACTAGAGAAGTAGGAGTTGTAGGGGAAGTCTCTAGATCATCAAGATTCTCAAGTTTTGCATCATATTCAAACTTCTCTAAGGTCATCATCATATGGTATGTTATCAACATCATCAAGTGGAATGAGGAAATTTGAAGCAGGATCATCTGGGAATGGAGGCTTGTGTGGATCTCTAAATATCTCCCAAACTTTGGTCCAAACTATGCGTGGGCATGACATGTCAGAGAAGACCTTATGATAGGTCTCACTGAAGATGCTTACACTAAAAGTAGAACCAATAAATCCTATGATTTGATCATTCTTATTACCCCAAACATACTTCATAAATATTGTTTTTAGTTCAGGAACGATTCCATAAAGATGTGACAAAATGTTTAGCCACTTACAATGCATTATTATCCCCTTTTTCCATGACTTGTAATTATCCCTAGTAAGAACTATTATAGAAGGATGAGTTGAATAACCCATGATTACAATTATTGTATACTTCTAAAATGAAAAAATATGAGATCAACATATACAATATAGTTGAAATGAAGTGCAATGATAAAAATAATACTTTCCCAAGTGCCAAAATATCCAAGTACCCTTCAGTAGACCCACCGGGAAAAATCTAAAATCACAATATACCTAGGATAAAATCAGGAAAAAGTGCATGGATGGTTGGATAGATCTCCTCAATACCTTTCCAACATCGCAAGAATTGCCAAAATCGGAGATCGTGGCAAGAAGTTGTGAGCTCGAGAGCTAAAAGTGAAGATCTAACTTCATTTGAAAAAAAAGGCACCAAACTGCAAAATTTATGAAAAATAACTTCACCACTAGAAAATTGAGCTTCTCATCTTTTTGGCGATGTTTTGTTTCAAAACATTTGCCTTCATATGTGAAAGTTATGCAAAAATGAAAAAAAAAAAACCATTTTTGGGCACTTAGGGGGAAAACCACAACACCTGAAGGCTAATAAGGAGCAAAAAAAAAGTTAAATCCTTGAGCTAAAAATTTGGCCCACATAAATAATGGTCTAAATCTTTATATGGTTGGATTTTTTCTTTAATAAAAAATTAAAACTTTGAATAGACCTTTAGAAAAGTTGGGTCGACTAAGTTTTAATGGTACAATGATTTGACAAGGCTTTTATAAAATATGAAACTTGCAGCCAATGTACCGACCAAACGTACCCTATGCGATCTAACAACTGATAAATGATTTGACCATGCAGTACAATAGGTAATGCAGAACCAACGCAGACGTGATGTGGAGGGAATATACCAATTTTGATGTTGATTTAATGTAGAATATTCCATCGCTTGAATATAAAATATGCTACAGAGTTTTTATTTGAACCCCCCAAAAAATATAATATTTGGCCCAAACAATTGATGCTCGAAAATATTAAAATTTTGCCCGAATAAGTAGTAAATCCCGCATAAAATATTTTTTTTGCAATATTTTTTTTCTGTAAATAAATATGTCAACTTGGGGGTTGTATGGCCTTCCTAGGCAATTTTTTTTTGCCTCAAAAATAAATTTTATCGAAAATGGATGAATTTATAATCAAAATTCATTTGTGCGGCCTTCTAAGTGCAATGGTGATGTCGATCTGGGCCCAAAGTGCTCTGAAAAATTAGTGACCTCCTAGATCATCTACTCTTCACACTTTTCCAAACCCTCATAGATCAGCCAAAACATAACCAATTTTGACAAAACAAAAGGAAAACCTAACTTTCTTTGAAATCCTAGATTCAACTGTGATGTCCTTGAAACCCCAAAATGTACACAACAAAATATTCAAGCCAACATGAAACCCTCAGATCTGGGAAGGAATCTACAACACTGGAGCTCTCATACCATGTGGGAGTAAATGGTGACTCCCCAACACCCCCAGGAATAGTTGCTAGACCAAAATATCTTCCACAAGAGAGAGAATGGCAAGAAATATTGCTTCAACAATGAAAGATTCAATAATGGTTGAATATGCTTAAATACAAATGTACATGAGATTCCTTATAAAGGAAAAGTAGAGAGATAGGATTAGACAAGATCATGACAAGTGTCTTAATCCTATTACATGAAACAACTAACAAACTAACTACCTAGGAATCAAGCATTACTATCTAGATAAGATAAGTTATAGAAAAACCAACTAAGACTTATAGAAAGAATCATATATCCTAAGTAAACTTAACATGTGAATATGTCCCCTATTTACCTAGTGAGTGAATTAGGTAGGTACAAGACATTTATTCATACCAACAACCCCCTTAAGTGCAACTTAGTGAGAAGATTATTATGCACACTATGCAAAGATGAAGATGAAGATGAAGATGGGTCCCAGCTACTAGGCCATGTTAGGTACCAATTTACAATGCAAATGCAAATGCAATCAACCTCTCACAAGTAGAGAAAAGGAGAAAACCCAATGGGACAAAACTCCTCTCCAAAAGAGAGAAAATAAAATAAAATAAAATGATGTATAGAGGACTCAATGATACCCCCAAGGACTACATATGTCATGTATATAAAATCAATGACCCCCCCATAAGAGGGAAGAAGAGAGATAAGATATCACCTCCATAATGAAGAAGCTTCAATGTCGATGAAGAATGCCTGAAAACAAAAGATGATCCAATATATGCAAGCAACACATCTTCCCTTAGGAAGAAACAAATCCATAAACTGATGAAGAAGCCACTCCATGTCCAACTGAAAGGAGGAAGAATGAAGTCTCAACATGAATTCCTCTTAAAACTAAGTAGGAATCTCTAAGCTTGAATGAACCATAGCATAATCATGGTCAAACTTAACCAAGAAACATGGAAAATCAAGTGAAGGAGGATAATCATGAATGTAAATCTCCAAAGACAAAGATGATATAACAATTGTGCTAAAACTGTCATCAAATAGGAGAGAAATCCCCTTAAGTATGTCCTCCAAATCTGTAGTATAAGACTCTATAAATAAGCTAGAAATACCTATCAAATAGGAATCCCAACTAGGAAGAATATCAAATACCTGTTGCAATGAATCACTGAAAGTACTCAATGATTCATTAATAGAAGATGAAGATGTGATCTCAACTAGACAAGTAGGAGTTGTAGGGGAAGTCTCTAGATCATCAAGATGCTCAAGTTCTGCATCATATTCAAAATCTTCTAAGGTCTCATCATCATAGGGTATGTTATCAACACCATCAAGTGGAATGAGGCAATCTGAAGCAAGATCATCTGGGAATGGAGGCTTGAGTGGATCTCCAAATATCTCCCAAAATTTGGTCCAAACTGTGTGTGGGCGTGACATGTTAGAGAAGACCTTATGATAGGTCTCACTGAATATGCTTACAATGAAAGTGGAACCAATCAATCCTATGATATGATCATTCTTATTACCCTAAAAATACTTATTATATGTTGTTTCAGGTTCAAGAATGAGTCCATGAAGATGTGGCAAAATGTTTAGCCACTTACAATGTGTTATTATGCCTTTTTTCCATTACTCATAATTATCTCTAGTAAGAAATATTATAGAAGGATGAGTTGAATAACCCATGATTACAATGATGATATACTTCTCAAATGACCAAAATATGAGATCAACATATACAATACAGCTGAAATGAAGTTCAATGATCAAAATAACACTTTTCCAACTGCCAGAATATCCAAGTACCCTTCAATAGACCCACTGGGAAAAATTTGAAATCATAATATACCTGGGAAAAAATTAGGAAAAAGTGCATGGATGGTTGGATAGATCTCCTTAATAACTTTTCAACGCCGCAAGAATCACAAAAATCAAAGATTGTGGCAAGAAGTTGTGAGCTCGGGAGCCAAAAGTGAATATTTGACTTCAATCAACAAAAACAAGCACCAAACTACAAATTTTCTGAAAAATAACTTCACCACTAGAAAATTGAGCTTCTTAGCTTTCCAGAAATATTTCGTTCCAAATTTTTTGCCTTCGTATGTGAAAGTTATTGAAAAATGAAAAAAAAGGGGCTATTTTTGGGCACTTAGGGGGCAAACCACAACACTTGAAGGCTAATGAGGAGCAAAAAAAATGTAAATCCTTGGGCTAAAAATTTGGCCCACATAAATAATGGTCTAAATCTTTATATAGTTGGCTCTTCTCTTTAATAAAAATTTAAAACAAAGTTTAAAAAATTAAAACTTTGAATAGACCTTTAGAAAAGATGGGTCGACTAAGTTTTAATGGTACAATGATTTGACAAGGCTTTATAAAATATGAAACTTGCAGCCAATGTACCGACCAAACGTACTCTATGCAATCTAGCAGTCAATAAATGATTTGACCATGTAGTACAATAGGTGATGCAGAAGAGGCGTGAACGTGATGTGAAGGAATATACCAATTTTGATGTTGATTCCATGTAGAATATTCTGCCACCTGAATATAAAATATGTTGCAAACTTTTTATTTGAACCCCAAAAAAAACATAATATTTGGCCCAAACAATTAATGCCCAAAAATATTAAAAAATTTCCTGAATAAATAATAAATCTCAAAGAAAATATTATTTTTTCAATAATTTTTTTCTACAAATAAATATGTCGACCTGGGGGGTCGTATGGCTTGCCCAAGCAAAAAGTTTTTTACCTCAAAAAATAAATTTTATCGAAAATGGACAAATTTACAGTCAAAATTTGTCTGTGCGACCTTCTAAGCATAATGGTGATGTTGATTTGGGCCCAAAGTGCTCTGAAAAATCAGTGACCTCCTAGATCAACTACTCTTCACACTTTTTCAACACTCATAGATTAGCCAAAACATAACCAATTTTGATGAAACGAAAGGCAAACCTAACTTTCTTTGACACCCTAGATTCAACCGTGAGGACCTTAAAACCCTAAAATTTACCCAACAAAATCTTTAGGCCAACATGAAACCCTCAAATTTGGGAAGGAATCTACAACAGTGGAGCTTTGGTACCATGTGGGAGTAAATGGTGACTCCCCAACACCCCCAGGAACAGTTGCTAGACCAAAATATCCTCCACAAGAGAGAGAATGGCAAGAAATATTGCTTCAATAATGGTTGAATGTGCTTGAATAAAAATGTACATGAGATGCCTTGCTTACAAATGCATGGTAGAGATATAGGATTAGACAAGATCATGACAAGTGTCTTAATCCTATTACATGAGACAACTAACAAACTAACTACCTAGGAATCAAGCATTACTAGTTGGTTAATATAAGTTCTAGAAAATCCAACTAAGACTTTTAGAAAGAATCTTATATCCTAAGTAAACTTAACATTTTAATATGTCCCCTAATTACCTAGTGAGTGAATTAGCTAGGTACAAGACATTTATTCACACCAACACCCCCCCTTAAGTGCAACTTAGCGAGAAGATTATTATGCACACTATGCAAAGATGAAGATGGGTCCCGACTACTAGGCCATGCTAGCTACCCATTTACAATGCAAATGTAAATGCAATCAACCTCTTACAAGCAAAGAAAAGGAGAAAACCCAATGGGACAAAACTCCTCTCCAAAAGATAGAAAACAAAATAAAACAAACATGATGTATGGAGGACTCAATGATACCCCCAAGGACTACATCCATCATGTATATACAATCGATTACCCCCCATAAGAGGGAAGAAGATTTTGGTATGTGGTGATTGATCATGCTATACTATACACTCTTCATGTAGAACCCTAATTCTAGAAGTTTCTAAACAGCTTGAAATAAGCGGTTGTATGTGAGTTGCAGGGAAGTGATTATTCTCATGATTGTAATAGGTTTTGGACTGGATAATAAAATTATTGGATGGTTGTGGGTTTTTGGATGTAGCCCAGATTGAGTGAACCACGTTAAATTCTCTATGTTGTCTTGTTTCTGATATAATTTTGTGTGTGTTTTATTTCTCTATTTTCTTGATCAAATCTGCATTTAACTATTAGATATTTTCCTTCTAACCCTAACAAGTGGTATCAGAGCAAGGTTGTGTTTCGTTATCCTCTGGAAGAAGGTCTCATGGTTGAGTGGGAGCAATGGAAAATGGGGGTAGGTTGAAGGTTGAGAAGTTCAATGGGAAGAACTATTAGTTATGGAAGATGTAGATGGAGGACTACCTCTATCAGAAGGATTTATGGTCGCCATTAGAAGGGAATACCAAGAAACCCTCAGTAATGTTTGATGAGGACTGGGATATTTTGGGAAGAAAGGCACTTGGCAGTATTCATTTGTGCTTGGAACAGTCGGTGGCATTCAATATTACAATAGCAAAGACAACTCAAGAGTTGATGCAAACCCTGGCAAAGTTATATGAAAATACTTATGTTTCGAATAAGGTATTTCTTATGAAGCATTTATTTAATATGAAAGTGGTAGAAGGTGGGTCTGTTGCCAATCATTTAAATGAGTTTAATATGGTTGCCAGTCAATTAACTTTTGTAAATGTAAACTTTGATGAAGAAGTCGGGGCTCTTTTGATTTTGTGTTCTTTGCCTAAAAGCTGGAATAGCTTGGTAATGGTTGTTAGCAATTATATTTCTAGTTCGAGTACATTGAAATTTGATGATATTATTGGTGTTATTTTGAGCGAGGAAATTCATAGGAAATCTTAGGTGGAACATCCAAATTAGGAAGTGTATTGAATGCAGAAAAAAGGGGCAGAACAAAAGAGAGAGGAAACAATTATGGAAGTCATGGGAAGTCACGAGGAAAATCAAAGGACAAAAGGTCACAATCTAGAGACAAAAGGGATTACTGGTACTGTGGTAAGTCGGGTCATTTAAAGAAAGATTGTTGGTCTTAGAAAAATAAAGAAGGAAACAAAAAGGAAGGAAATAAAGAGGAAAATGTGGTAATTAATAAATCTAATGAGGATGCTTTGATTCTTTCCCTTGACAATGCTAATGATTCTTGGGTGTTAGATTCAGGGGCTTCATTTCATGCTACGCCCCATAGAAATTATTTTCTTGATTATTTCCAAGGGCATTTTGGGATGGTTTATTTGGGAGATAACGAACCCTATTAGATTGTTGGAAAGGGAAGAATTAAGATTAAGCTGCAAAATGGGAATCATTGGCTACTACATGAGGTAAGGCATGTTCCAAAGTTAAAAAGAAATTTAATTTCAGTAGGGCAACTATGATGAAGGTTGTGTTGTTACATTTAGTGATAAAAATTGGAAGGTTACAAAAGATGCTTTAGTGGTAGCAAAAGGTGAGAAAGTAGGCACCTTATATCTTTGTATAGGTCATATTGTTCCTTCTACTTTAGCTATTGTAGATAAAAATAAATGTTCAAGAATAGTTGTTGCAGTTCAGCAAGCATAAAATCAGATAGTTGTTGTGGATTCTGAATCAACACTATGGCATAATAGACTTGGGTATATGAGTGCAAAAGGTATGAAAGTACTTCATTCAAATAATTTTTTACCAGGACTAAAATGTGTTAATATGGATTTCTATGAAAGTTGTGTGTATGGAAAACAAAAGAGAGTTAGTTTTCTCAAGGATGGGAAACAAAAGAAAGATGAGAAATTGGAGCTTGTGTAAGTGGATGTATGGGGACCAACTCAGGTATCTTCTCTCAGTGGCTCTCAGTATTATGTTACATTCATTAATGATACAACAAGGAAGGTATGGCTTTATTTCATTAAGCATAAATCTGATGTATTTGAAACTTTTAAAAAATGGAGAAGCTTGGTTGAGAATGAGATGGGTAAAAAGTTAAAATGTCTCAGATCTGATAATGGTGGTGAGTATTGCAACAAAGAGTTTGAAGATTATTTTTCCTCTTATGGTATTCGTAGGTAGAAAACGGTTCCAAGGACCCCATAGGAAAATGGAGTGGCTAAGCACATGAATAGAACAATAATGGAGCGCGCACGAACTATGAGATTGCATGTTGGGTTGCCTTTAAATATGTGGGCACAGGCTATAAACACTGTTGTTTATTTAATTAATAGAGTTCCCTCTAATCCTTTGGGTTGCGGTATTCCAAAGGAAGCATGGACATGTAAGAAGGTGAGTTATTCGTATCTCAAAACCTTCAGTTGTGAAGCATTTGCACATGTAGATTCTGAAAATAGAACCAAGATTGATGCAAAATCAAAGAAATGTATATTTTTTGGCTATGACATTGATGAATTTGGTTATAGGCTTTGGGATTTTAAAAATCAAAAAATTATGAGAAGCTGGGATGTCATATTCAATGAGAAAGTGTTGTACAAAGATCAGTTGTAGCAGCATGAGAAGAAATAAAATGATTATGCAGTGTTGGATGATACTCCAAACAATGATGTTCCAGTGGTTCTTCATGCTCCACAACGACAACAACAACAAATACCACAAACTCCAACGAATGTTAGATGATCTTCAAGGATAAGTATACCTTCAGAAATATTTTCTCCCTCTTTGTATTCAGTTTTATTAACTGATGCTGGTGAACTGGAATATTATGGTGAAGCTATGCAGGTGGATACCAAGGTTCAGTGGGAGCATGGAATGGAAGAAGAAAGAGACTCCTTACTAGAAAATTATACTTGGGAATTATGCAAGTTGCCTGTAGGTAAAAAGGAATTACCAAACAAATGGGTTTACAGGTTGAAAGAGGAGGATGGAGGTAAGAAAATATTTAAAGCCAGATTAGTTGTAAAGGGATTTGCACAGAAAAAAGGGTATTGATTTGATGAAATATATTCTCCAATTGTTATAATAACTTTTATTCGTACTATTTTAAGCATTGTGGTTGCTGAAGATTTGCATTTAGAACAACTTGATGTTAAAACCGCCTTTCTCCATGGTGATTTGGAAGAGGAAATATATATGGAACAACCACAAGGATTTGAGGTCAAAGGTAAGGAGAAAATAGTGTACAGATTGAAGAAAAGTTTATATGGCTTGAAGCAAGCACCTCAGCAATGGTATATTAAATTTGATAGTTTTATGGTTGAGCAAGGCTACAATAGGTGTAATTTAGACCATTGTGTTTACTTTAAGAGGTTAGTTGAAGATAGCTACATTATTTTATGTTTATATGTCGATGATATGCTTGTAGCGGGGTCTAACATGGATCACATAAAGGAGTTAAAACAACAATTAGAAAATTCATGTGCTATGAAGGATTTGGGGGTAGCAAAACAAATACTTGGTATGAAGATTACAAGAGATAGGAAAAACAAAACAAACAAAAAATCTCGGGTTGATTATGTTGAAAAGGTGTTGCAGAGATTTCATATGGAGAATGCAAAAGTTGTCAGCACACCTTTGCCCAATCATGTCAAATTGACTAAGGATATGTGTCCAAAGACACGAGAGGAGGAAGAAAAAATGTCCAAGGTACCATATGCTTCAGTTGCAAGCAGTTTAATGTACACCATGGTATGCATGAGACTGGATATTGCACATGCCATAGGAGTTGTTTGCAAGTATATGAGTCATCTCGGAGTTGAGCATTAGAATGTAGGAAAATGGATTCTCAGGTACTTGAGAGGTACATCTAATAAATGTTTATATTTTGGGGGCTCTAATACTGATTTAAAAGGCTATGTATTTACAATTGGTGGGACAACAGTGAATTGGATTTCTCGATTGCAAAAGGTGGTTGCTTTATCCACCATAGAGGCAGAGTATGTTGTTGCAATAGAGGCAGTAAAGGAGATGATATGGCTGCAAATTTTCATGGAAGAGTTGGGAAAACAACAGGCTGAAAATCACTTGTTTACAGATAGCCAAAGTGTTATATATCTTGCAAAGAATTCTACCTTGCACTCTAAAACCAAACACATACAATTGAGATATCATTTCATTCGGTCAGTGTTAAAGGATGGACAGGTAAAGCTAGAAAAGATACATATAGATGTCAATCCACCGGATATGTTTGCAAAGGTAGTGACAAGGGAGAAGTTGAGCTCCTCTTCAACTTTGGTTGGTCTTCATGGTTAAAAGTATAATAGAGCAGTAGGGTCCAAGGTGCTTATTCTAGTGAGAGTTGTAAGTGTAGTAGTGTCTTCCAGAATCAATTTCCAAGTGGGAGAATTGTTTGGTATGGAGCCTGATTAGTCTCCAAGTAGGAGATTATTTGTATGTGGTGATTGATCATGCTATACTATACACTCTTCATGTCGAACCTTAATTCTAGAAGTTTCTAAAAATCTTGAAATAAGCAATTGTATGTGAGTTACAGGGAAGCGATTATTCATGTGATTGTAATAGGTTTTGCACTAGATAATAAAATTATTGGATAGCTATGGTTTTGTGGATGTAGCTCAGATTGGGTGAACCACATTAAATTCTCTGTGTTGTCTTGTTTCTAATATAATTTTTTGTGTGTTTTATTTCTCTATTTTATTGATCAAATCTATATTTAACTATTAGATATCTACCTTCTAACCCTGATAAAAGAGAGATAAGATATCCCCCCATAATGAAGAAGCTCCAATGCCAATTAAGAATGCCTAAAAACAAAAGATGATCCAATGTCTGCAAGCAACACATCTTCCCTTAGGAAGAAACAAATCCATAAGCTGATGAAGAAGCCACTCCATGTCCAACTAAAAGGAGGAAGAATGAAGTCTCAACATGAATGCCTCTAAAAACTGAGTAGGAATCTCCAAGCTTGAATGAGCCACAACATAATAATGGTCAAACTTAACCAAGAAACATGGAAAATCAAGTGGAGGAGACTCGTGACTATCAATCTCTAAAGACAAAGATGGTATAACAATTATGCTAAAACTGACATCAAATAGGAGAGAAATCCCCTCAAGTGTGTCCTCCAAATCTGCAATATGAGACTCCACAAACAAGCTAGAAATACCTGTCAAATAAGAATCTCAACTAGGAAGACTATCAAATACCTGTTGCAATGAATTATTGGAAGTACTCAATGAACCATTAATAGAAGATGAAGATATGATTTGAACTAGAGAAGTAGGAGCTGCAGGGGAAGTCTCTAGATCATCAGGACACTCAAGTTTTGCATCATATTCAAACTCTTCTAAGGTCTCATCATCATAGGGTATGTTATTAACATCGTCAATTGGAATGAGGCAATCTGAAGTAGGATCATCTAGGAATGGAGGCTTGTGTGGATCTCCAAATATCTCCCAAACTTTGGTTCAAATTGTGTGTGGGCATGACATGTCAGAGAAGACCTTATGATAGGTCTCACTAAATATGCTTACACTGAAAGTAGAACCAATTAATCCTATGATATGATCATTCTTATTACCCCAAAAATAATTTTTATATGTTGTTTCTTGTTCAGGAATGAGTCCATAAAGATGTGGAAAAATGTTTAGCCACTTACAATGTGTTACTATGCCTTTTGTCCATGACTCATAATTATCCCTAGTAAGAACTATTACAGAAGGATGAGTTGAATAACCCATGGTTACAATGATGATATACATCTCAAATAAAAAAATCTAAGATCAACATATACAATACAACTGAAATAAAGTGCAATGATCAAAATAACACTTTTCCAACTGCCAAAATATCTAAGTACCCTTCAATAGACCCACTGGGAAAAATCTGAAATCACAATATATCTAAGACAAAATCAGGAAAAAGTGCATAGATGGTTGGATAGAATTCCTCAATACCCTTCTAACACCACAAGAATAGCGAAAATTGGATATCGTGGCAAGAAGTTGTGAGCTCGGGAGCCAAAAGTAAAGATCTGACTTCAATCAGCAAAAATAGGCACCAAACTGCAAAATTTCTGAAAAATAACTTTACCACTAGAAAATTGAGCTTCTCATCTTTCCAACGATATTTTGTTTCAAAAAAATTGCCTCTTTATGTGAAAGTTATGCAAAAATTAAAAAAAATGATTGTTTTTGGGCACTTAGGGGGAAAACCACAACACCTATAGGCTAATGAGGAGCAAAAAAAAATTAAATCCTTGGGCTAAAAATTTGGCCCACATAAATATCTTTATATGGTTGGATTTTTTCTTTAATAAAAACTGAAAACAAAGTTTTGTTGTACCCAAAATAATTTTTTGGCATTTTGCTTAAATTGAGCTAAATCATGTAAAAATGTCATCAAAAGTTTGTTTTAGGTTAAACCAAACATAAGTTTTTTGTGGGTTTCTATCAAGGAACATATGGTTAAAATTCTGAAATTTTGAAAATTAGGGTTTTGTGCCCCTATTTTTAGGGAAACCCCTCAAAAATAGGACCTTCCTAGAAAAGATTAAAAATGATTTTGATAGGATTAATTGACTTCACAATCACACTAGTCAAGTTAGAATCATCAAAAAGCATGTTTTACTCTGGTGGGTCTATTTCTATTTTTCAGGAATAAAGTTAGGAGCTCTGCAACCATTAATGGCAGATTGGCCAGTACCAGGTGCTAATAGCTAAGCTTCAAAAGCTTTGATGAAGAAGCCATGGCAGAAAAGATAGAAAAGGATGTCGTTTGATGAAGGAGATTCTCAAAATGAAAAGGCCAAAATTTGGCTCTCTGGAAGGAGGACGCCTTACTACCAAGGAGAAATTGTAGTCAACAAAGCTAAAAGCACCCCTCTTGGAGAAAGGTGCCCCTTGATCTCAAGAGTTAAAAATTAGTCACTAGATCCTCCGGAAATAGTCATCATCTTCATGTTCATGTTGTCTATTCAACGCATCTTCAAGTAAGATCATTTGATGCAGGAATCATCGACAAACGTCAACAAAACATGGAGATGTTGAATGAAGAACATGCCCAAAAATGAAAGAAAATTGCTAAGTGTTGGTCAAAAGCGCCCGTCTTGAAGAAAGGTGCCCAGTCTTTGGAGCATATAGATGTAGCCTGATTACTCATTGACCTCCGAGACAAACTTCTCAGCTTTGACCAATCTTGACAACGAGACTTTCAACGAAGGAATTTGACAACTGAATCATCTAATGACAGAGATCAAAGCAGGCAGTTTACACCATAAGTATGATGAGTCAACAAGCCAAAAGCACCCCTGTTGGCCAGGGGCGCCCTTGGATTTGAAGGGCCTAAACTTGTTGTTAGAAGCTAAGAGGTCTGTCATCCTTTCTAGGATGGAGCTGGTTACCTGATGCGCAATCAAGCAGAGTTATCTGACTCGTCAGTCAATGGTGATGTCAGATCGAAGCACGAAGGGTCTGAATGATGAAGACGAAGAATAGTCATGAAAAATGACTAAGGCAAAGATAAAAGTGCCCCTCTTGGTGAAAGGTTCCCTTTAATTTGGAGGCTCAAACTCATTTTTATGAGTTAATAACTCCTAGACATATCTCTTTAGGTTGGTTCCATCTCAACAACAAATCCATCAGCAGCTGCCGAAGATCAATTGAACAATCGAGAGCGAGGATTGAACAAAGGCACTTCAACTTGGAAAATGATGAAAAATATGTTCAACACTCAAGAAGGGACACGTAAAAGGTCAAAGGCAAACATGTTGACTTAAGTTAAGAAAATTTGGAGGTAAAAAAGAGGCCAAACACTCCACAATCAGTGGAAATCAACTTTTGAACTCCAAATCAGGCTTAAGTCGTGAGTTGGCGCCCATACTTGATGGATCCAGACTTGAATCATTATATAATCAAGCCTAGGCATCCTTTTTTATTATTTATTTTTGTAGATTGAAGATCAAAATAGCAAATTGCTCTCAAGGACATCTTTTCTAGATCTGACAAGGGTTTTGGACTATTCTTCAATATTTTTTGAGGATCAGTGGCAAAAAGGGTTTTCTTCTCCGAGGTTATTTCCATAGATAGATTTTTTCAAAGAGGCAGATAATAACTTCCAATCCACCTCTTCTCTACTTCCTCTCTTTTTTCTTAAAATTCTTGCATGTCACAGAAAATAGTAGGCCACCTCAGATCTGGCCAACTGGGTATGATCAGCGTAATTTTCCAGTGAAACCCATCTTTTTATATTTGCCAAAATCAACAAACTTGTTGCCCCTATTTTTAGGGATCTTTTTAGAAAAGTCTCCAAATCAAAAAATCTAAGGAACTGGGTTTATTTAGCACTAAAGCACGAAAAAAACCCATGTGCCATATTTTTCCCAAAAAAATACTTCTCGGCAGGCACTATTTTTAAGGGTTTCTAGAATTTGTCAGAACAGGGTCCTGTGCATAGTCTATCTTTAAGTATTTCATAATGCAATAATCCTAGGTAAAATACAAGACCAAGATGGTATTGTACCATGATTATTTGAAAATGACTAACACAGACTTATTTCAGAAGAACCCAGAGGTCAATTCTGAGGATTTTGAGGGTATGAATCAAATCATGTTGCAGAACATAGAAAAATCCAGGTTGTTTCAAGCTGCATAAATTCCTATCATATTACAAAGTGTGGAACTTGTAATTGATTGCATTAAGCATTACAATTTTTCCGCAAGGGAAATCTTATCAGTGGATGGGAATGTAATCTATAGTTTGAAGTCGAAAGACATTGAAAAATGTTTTGCAATTCCACCATGCCCTACCAATAAGGTCATATTTGTGAAGGAATGAGGAAAGGCATTTGAGGCTTCAAAAGACAAGTGTTCGCTGAAAATGGCCGAACAATGGTTAAAGTTGAAGAAGGCCAGCTTGCCCAAATTGGTTGGACGAGGAGAATTTAGAGATGAGTACGCAATGTTAATCAGTCTACTCAGCAGAGTCACTGGACAAGAAGAGGGCAATCATTTTTAGTCGTGGATGTTTTATATCATTGGTAAGATTATTAGAAAACATTATGAATGGGCCTCCCTAATTAGTGACACACTCCACCAACAAAGTACTAGGTTTCTAGAAGCTCGTAGTTTCCACATGTGTTCCTACCTAGTATACTTGATTGCCTTAAAAGGCGAATTCAGAATACTAAACACTATGGGGACCTTAGGTGTGCAGAAGGTCTAGGAATACTTTATGTGTCTTGAGTTTACTCAAGCTGAAAGAAACTTTAAAAAGATAAATGACCTCCTCATCATGCACACCATGTGAGAGCTTGACCATGAGATGCACGTACGTATATCACTAGCAACTAAGGAGGCAATGGTGGACTGAGCTTATTGGTTCATCCAATTTCCCACCTTCACCTACATACACGTGTATGGCTACAATGGTCACCCCGCCATGATGCCATGCTATCCTTCAAATAAGGTAGTGTTCATGGAATTCCTAAGACAGTTGGTTGAGGTTCACACTTATCTACACCAAAAGAAGAAGTCAACTGCAAAAATTCCCATTTAGATGAGACTCTATAGATGCAAGACGAAAACTGATGCCAGGTTGATGAGCCAAGAAATAGTGAGATTTAATCTCAAGTACCTCATTGAGAGAAGGTCATCATACAATCCAAGAGGGCTCTATGTAGCACATCTCAAGTAACGCTCATCACATGAATCTTCCATAGAAGATTATTGGGTCAATTGTGATGATGAGTTCGAGGTGCGAAAAAGGAACTATAGCAAGTTCAAGCTCTCATGAATTGCTGAATTTATGTCAGAATACATTGAGGGCTTATTTTAGGATGAGGAAGTAGTCATTCTCCCCCCCTTCTCCATGGATCAGGTGGATTCTCAACCACTCGGCAAAGTGGATTGGTATGCAAAAGAGAGCATGTCTATAGAGGAAAGAATGGGTAAAGTAGTCAGACACAGTCGGCTCTACCTAGACAGCAAGAGGACAAGGAAGGTAGTACTTCCCCGAACAAAGCCACCAATGGTTCAGTCTTCACTATTTTCCACGTCTAGGAAGAAGCCCAGAAGAAAATGGATGAGCATCCTTCCTGAAGGAAAACAGATGTCAGAGATTCCATGGGGAAGAACATAGATTGCTAGTACAAATTAGCAAGAAGTACAGGTGGAGATAGCCACAAATTTACCCGAGGTAGAAACCACTGCAGCCGAACCAAAGCCAATGATTGAGATAATCACAGCAAAGATGGAACCCATCATAGAAGTAGTTGTAGCAAAAATGGTGCATGTGATAGAAATAGAGTCACCTACTTCACCACCATCACAACAGTCACAAGGTCCCATTGACTTGGACTCGCCACCACGAGACATCGCTACATCACAGTCTCATTCATCCAGCATTTAGGGGCCTAACGTTCCTCCTTCCAATGAAGCTAGTTGGGATTCTATATGGCTTGAGAGTTCCCTTGGAAGGAAGAGGGAAAGGTCATCCTATTAGCTCAACTTCATAGAGTTTGATCATGTCCCTCAAGATATGTCAGCAAATAAGTTGAATAAATAACTACATGTAGAAAGGAATGCGGATAACGAGGTCATCATAGAGATTGTTGTCCCACTTGAGGATAGAAACATACATGAGGTAGAGGTCAGGGATTTCACACTCTCAAAGGTGAACCTTGGAAAGACCACTCATCAGGTGGAGGCAAACCTTCTTAGAATTGCCTCAGCGAGCACCCAAGAGAGGATGACTAAGGATAGACAAGACAAAGTAGCCTTAAAGGCTGAAAATTGGCAATTGAGGATGTATATCTCAAGCTTGATGCATGGCACTCCCAGCACCTCCGCTTTACCTCAAGAGTTGCTAGATCTCCTCACAAAGCGAAACCATCACCAGTTGATCACATATGGCAAACACTTCAGAAATCAAGTGGATGAGTTTGTTATTAGAGGACGATGTGTATTGGCGGAAGCATACCAGTTGAGAGATAGAGCACATGGACTCCACTCAGAGATCCAATAGTTAGACTTGAGGACAGTAGAAAAGAGACCAGAAGATGAAAGGATAGTTGCCGACTTGCAATTGGCATATCAATTAGTTACCACCACAAAGAACAAATGTCATATTTTTTATTGGAAGGAAAATTTGGCATACAAGGTGAAAGCCAATGATGCCAATTTTGTGGAGCTGATTGACTACAGGCATATTTTCATAGGTATTATCAACTTTGCAAGAATGTTGGTAATATCCTTCCCTCACATTGAATATTAGCATGAGGGAGGAGAATACATCGAGCTAGGAATAGTGAAAAAATGATTCTAAGATATCATCCATAACACATTCCTTGATGATCCCAATGGTTGCAAGTTAGCCAAAATTGCAACCATGTCTACCAAGTTGGATGAAGCAGCTGCCAAATTCATAGACTATCAACAACAACTTATGACAGGTGAAGAGATGCTTAGACGTCACATCATCATCTTGAGGAGCATTAATTGCCCAAGGGCTAAAGAGGTCAACGCCTAGATAGAGGCACTGTTGACCAGTGGTGAAGAGGTTTAAAGCACCTCAAGAAGGATGTCCTACCCTCCAAAGTAGTAACAACTATGAAGGAAGTCAACTTGATGCCCCTTTCCAAGTTGACTCCAGATATCCATAGATCGTGGATGTTAGATCCCACTAATCAAGGATGTCTAATTGACTCCCATGATTTGTGGATCTCATATCTCTTTTAAAGATGGATGTCTATTTTGGAGGCACATTTGTAATCTAAGTTCACTTTTAGTTAGGTGTCAGTCAACTGAGGTAGACTTCCAGTTTGACTTTTGTTTAGTTTCAGTTAACTGAAGTAGATTTCCAATTAACTGCTTGCTCACCTACTTTTAGACTTAGGAATAAATCTTGTTGATTGGCAAGAATTGTTTGTTAACTCAAGGAGACTTTAGGGTTGTGTACTTCGTTGAGTTCTATAAATAAAAGTCTTGGGCTCATTATTTTGTAACTTTACTTCACAGCTACGAAACGCTGAGCTAAAAATCCTTCATATCGTTAGCCTAGTTTATGTTCTTGGATTGTATTTGTGATAGGGAAATGCTAAGTACAACTTGCATTCTTCTTATTCAGATAGGTGTATCCAATATTGTTAATGTACTCTTGGTTTGATCGCAACATTTGTGATTGTCTCTTTGACACACGTTGTTGTCCCAAAGTGTAATCTTTGAGGAAGATTGAGATAATAAATTAGGAGAGCTACCTTGCCTTTGATCCAAAAGTCACAAGATTTGTCATTGTGTCTTGTTCTAATAATTTGTCTTTCGATTTACACCTCAGAAAATTCTTGGTACCTCCTTGGGAATTTAGTGAGCTTGATTATCGTATCTTTGTTGTTTCTAGTGGATCATCTTTTAGCCTACAGCCCAAAAAGGTCTTGGTACCTCCTTCAAAATCCTAAGATCTGATCTACTGTATGAAGATTGTTTGTATGGATTCTATTTTGGTATAAGTCTGGGAGTTCAGAGCCTTTAGATGCATCCTGGGAGAAGTATTCGTCTAAGTGATTGAACCATCCATTTCAGCTCCTATGCCCTCATGCTCTATTTTTCTTGAGGAGATAGGATAGTTTAGAAGCTAGTTTAGCCATAGTTAAAGATCTGCAGAAACCAGAGAAAACTTTAGCTACGACGCATTGTGTTTATGCACCCTTGTGTCTTTTCGTTGAGTAAAAAGATAGGAGCAGTAGTTTACTTTGTCTTTTTATGCAAACATCAACAAAGAGAGATCTTCCTCTCTATAATTTGAAGAGTAGTGACTACACACTTGCAATAGCTACCATTTTCCAATAAGCACTCCAAAGATGCTAATTGAAACACCAACAAGTTTAAAAAATTAAAACTTTGAATAGACCTTTCGAAAAGGTGGGTCGACTAAGTTTTAATGGTACAATGATTTGACAAGGCTTTTATAAAATATGAAACTTGCAGCCAATGTACTGACCAAACGTGCCCTATGCGATCTAACAGTCAATAAATGATATGACTATGCACTACAACAGGTGATGCAAAACCGGTGTGAACATGATGTGGAGGGAGTATACCAATTTTGATGTAGAATATTTTGTTTCCTGAATATAAAATATAATGTAGAATTTTTATTTCAACCCCACAAAAAATATAATATTTGGCCCAAACAATTAATGCCCGAAAATATTAAAATTTTTCCCAAATAAATAATAAATCTCGCATAAAATATTTTTTTTCTGTAAATAAATATGTCGACCTGGGGGGTCGTACGACCTTGCCAGGTAAATTTTTTTTTATTATCAAAAATTGACAAATTTACAATCAAAATTTGTCTACGCAACCTTTTGAGCACAATGGTGATGTCGATTTGGGCCCAAAGTCCTCTGAAAAATCAGTGACCTCCTAGATCAGGTACTCTTCACACTTTTCCAAACCCTCATAGATCAACCGAAACATAACCAATTTTGATGAAACGAAAGGCAAACCTAACTTTCTGTGACACCCTAGATTCAACCGTGAGGTCATTGAAACCCCAAAATGCACTTAGAAAAATCTACAAGCCAACATGAAACCCTTAGATCTGGGAAGGAATCTACAACACTGGAGCTTTGATACCATGTGGGAGTAAATGGTGACTCCCCAACACCCCCAGGAATAGTTGCTAGACCAAAATATCTTCCACAAGAGAGAGAATGGCAAGAAATATTACTTCAATAATGTAAGACTCAATAATGGTTGAATATGCTTGAATACAAATGTACATGAGATTCCTTTCTTATAAAGGCAAGGTAGAGAGATAGGATTAGAGAAGATCATGACAAGTGTCTTAATCCTATTACATGAGACAACTAACAAACTAACTACCTATGAATCAAGCATTATTAGTTGAATACGATAAGTTCTAGAAAAGCCAACTAAGACTTCTAGAAAGAATCTTATATCCTAAGTAAACTTAACATGTGAATATGTCCCCTAATTACCTAGTGAGCGAATTAGCTAGGTACAAGACATTTATTCACACCAACACACCATAGCTCCACACAAAACCAATATTGTGTGAATATGCAAACCAATATCTCCATAGCTCCACACAATATCTCAAGACCAAAGAGAGAACATGCAAACCAAAACCTTATTGACCCCTTTGAAATTTATTTTGGCATTCATGTCAAGGGTTATTTGTGGCATTTACAGTATTGGCACATATTCATGTGACACACATATTCAATATACGGGGGCAGCATACTTGGTATATATAGTTGATTGTTTTGCATATTACATACTTGGATTATATTTATCTATCATTGATCAATAAATTGATCAATGATATATATTCACCTTGACACATTTATGAAGGTTTAGTGCTATTTAATTGGTGTTGAGTGTCAATGAGTTGGCAATGTTCTTTTGTTAAAAGGAATAATATATCTCTAAGTTTATGGGTGACTTTGACATTGAAAATTCATTGAGACAACAATTTTTATTGAGGGAGCAATATTTGATATGCATGAGTTTTGTTTCTGCATTTGATGACATTTGGATTGTATGGTTTACTAAGGAAGCAATAATGTTAAGGGTCATGGATTTCTTTTAGCAATTAGTGATCTTGATGACTTAAGCTGACACAAGTATTATAGTGTTGTTTTTGATACACATGCAAAATAGACAACACAATGAGAAAGGCATGACACAATGATACTTTATGATTATATCATTTCGATAGGGAAAAAATGTATTATTTAAGTTGTCCATAGTAGAGCATGAAATAGTTCGAGGGTATGGTGGAATGGTGGCAGAAGGTGGTTTTGAGGCATGCTTCAAGACAGATTTTAGATCCATGACAAAGCTTGAAATGGGCATTAATTGGTATCTTTTAAAAAAAAGACTTGAACCCGAGTTTTTATTGCTTCTTTCTCAAGCTTCTAAGGTATGCAAATATGTGATTATGTTGCTTGAATGATTGCATCTTGAAGTTGCTTGTGTACTTAGGGTTTTGTGCTTTGAAGCTCATTCTATATCTCCACATGGGTTCTCATACAAAGGGTTTAGTGTATACTGCTTGTTTACCCCTGTCCCTAGGGCATTTCAACTTGGAAAATATACTTTTTTATGTTGTCTTGAGAAGGGTTTACATTATAGTATCTTTGTTGTTTATTGTCAAATGTTACTTCACAAGGGTTTTGCTTAGCATCATCCATGGGTTGTTGTGTTTGATAATAATGTTGTCCTCTACTAGGGCACGAATCTTATATCATTTCGTTTTTTTAAGCCTGTGTAAAAGGCCATGTAATGCATTTGTTGTGTCGATTTGGACACGAGTTTTGTTCCATATACATGATGTTGTCTATGCATGGTATATACTAAAGTTTATTGCATTGTGTGTAAGTCTTCATATCATAACATAGTCAATGTTGACCATACATTAATATTTAGTGGTTACATATGATGATGTTATTCGAAGGATGATATACCACAATTATTCAAGGGGAAATTTTGAAGATAGCTAATAGGTTACATGTGGCATTATTTGAAAAGCAGTTTATAGCAGTTACCATTCTTGGAATGTTTATATAAATAGTGATTTATAACTGTTTGATGTTTGGTGCTTTCACAGAGTTATCATGTTGAATGCATAAACAAAATTCTATAAAGAATTTTTGGAAGCAATGTGCAAAATAGATTATATAAACCAATATATTTAATATTTTAAATATTCCAAGTGAATGATTCTTTAGGATATGGAATGTATTACATTAAAAGGGGAAAATGTTTTATAGTGAAACAGAGAAACCCTCTGTATTGTAATTTTCATTTGATCTTTGAGAAGTTGTAAGTGATCATGTCAGTGAGACAATATGATCATTGCAAATGAGACTTGTGTTGCCAGTGAGGAATTTGTAGCTAGTGAGGCTTGTGTTTCCAGTGAGGCATTTGTAGCCAGTGAGGCATTTTGATTAAGCCAATGAGGCAATTCTGAGTGGTTTTTCTACCCCATGAGGGTTTTCCACTCCTATAATTTATTGTGTCATGGTTTCAGTTATTGTGTGATTTACTTATCATTCATGTTTAAGAATTTTGTATTGATTACTGTTCGGTATTTAGATTCTTACATTGATGAAACATGCCAAATTGATTAAGTATCGTCAGCATCATTATTTATGTTTACAAATTTGTTGAAAGAAAGTAAATTAATTTTTTGAAATCTACAACATCAATTCACCCCCCCTCTCAGTGTTGTATGTACTCCAACAAGTGGTATCAGAGCCAAACCCTTTTATAAGTCTAAACAACTTAGGGGTTTCTTGGTAGTGGAGTACTCATTATGGAAAAAAGTAAAAGAATCAGAGAAAAAAGAAATACCCAGTAGAATACTAAATAACAAGCACTATTTGAACCAAACACAAAAAGTGATGAAGAATAAATTATGAACAATGGCTCATAAATGCAAGAGTGTCCCGTGTTTAGAACACCTCAATTTGAAGGCACAAACTTTATGTTTTGGAAATTTAGGATGGAAACCTATTTATCTTCCTTAGGATTTGATGTGTGGGAAACCGTTGAGAAAGGTTGTTCAATATCTTCAACATCTCCTTCTACCATTGATGAAAATAAGGCTCTTGAATTCAATGCTAGGGATATAAATGTTATCTTTAATAGTTTTCCAAATGAGATTGTTTCTAAGGTTATGTACTGCAAGGATGCAAAGGAGGTTTGGGACAAACTGATTGAAATGTATCAAAGTAATGAGTTGCAGGAAGAGACATCCTTGAAGTTTGATACAAGTTGTAGTACATCTAAAAGTGAAGATGTTTTTGTTGACAAAGAAGAATATTTTTCTTTGATAAATTGTGAAGAATAAGTTGATCTTGAGTGTGAATTAAGACGTGAACACACTAGAAAAGATAATGTGATTGTCAATCTAAAATTAGAGATAGAAAAAAACAAGAGGATAACTAATGTGACAAGGTTTGAATTGGAATTCAAAACAATTGAATGTCAAAATATTGAAGAAGAAATAGTTTCTCTACGGAAATATATTGAGAATGTTAGAAAGTAGTTAGAAAAGAATCAAAATTTTGATGAGAGCACCATCAAATTGAACGAGATGTTAAGTAAGCAAAAACATCACAACGATATTACTAGTCTAGGCCATGAAGAAGGACAAAGTTTTGGGGTTAGAACAACTCCAAGAAAGGAGATAGATCTAAGATATCATGTTGTTGTCCCTGAAATTGAAGAAAAGAAGAAATCATAAGTTAAGACTACTGATAGTAGACAGTTCAAGGACACCAATAAAGGAGGAAGAAGTAAAGAAAATAGATTCACAAGATTTTCACCTACCTGGAAAAATAAATCAATAAAGTACAATATTTCATTTCCTAGTTATTGTTATTTATGCAATGGTTATGGGCATAAAGCAAGCTATTGTAGAAGAAATTCTAAAAGAAGTCAGCATTCATTCTCTAGGAATATGAATGTAATATGTTATAAATGTCATAACCATGGTCATGTTGCAAAGTATTAGGTTTGTGAAACAAGAGAGAAGAAATGATTTCTTACATAAGAAAGATTCAAAGTCACAAGCATCTAGTGACAAGAAGAAGTTGGTTAAGAAAGTTTGGTGAAGGAAACTTGAACAAAAATAAAAAGAACCTATGCTTGTGCTCTATGCACAAAATGCATCTTCAAGTGCATAAATGTAGCATAAAGGAAGGGGGAGATGATCATTGCATTATCAATCAAACCCCATAGACATCAACCAAGAAGGTTATAAAGGTTGTAGTTGTATCAATTGTTCTATCTTCCATAGTTTTCTCTCAGTGACATTCACAACTTAAATCATTAGACTGTCATCTTCAAGAGGCTACTTGAATTTCAAATTATCTTCAAAGTTCATCTTGTCGGGTTATTATTCTTTATTGGAAGTTTGAATTGTTTCAGTTGAAGCTCTTTGGTTATATGTTAATCAGGAGTTGCATTTAGTTGCTTCATGATATTTTCATCATGATTATCATGTCAAGATGTAAGTCATAGTGTTAAGGCACAAAAGTATCATGAACTTCATTTATTGCTTGTGCTCCATGTTGTGTTTTTGCCAGTATTGGGAATGACATGTTGCAGTCAAGTGTTTTCTTGCATATGTAAAGTTAAGTGTGCACACTGAAGTATTTTTCATATTGTTCATTTGCATGATGTTCAGTAATACTACTCAATGCTATTATACTTACACCATGTTCAGTACTTTATTCTCTCATGTGTTCACTTAAGTAGTACATTGTCTTTGCAATTTGATGTTATGCTCACATTCATGCAATGCTTACATTGGTGGAGTAATAGGACATTTCAATGTATCTTCTTTGGTAGTGACAGTGAGTTGATCTTATGGTGGTAATCATACCAATGCATGGTGCAGTGTTCTAATTGATTATACAGTTTCTTATGATAATATGGTATGTTGGTTCTTGTGTTGCTTTGATTGTGATATTTGACATGTGCAATGACAGTGCATATTTATAAGCAAGTGTGAAAAGTATCATGCTTTGATTGTAGTGATAAGAAAGTAATACTAACCTATGCTTTGACTGTGGCAAGATTTAACACAACATTTGACAATGCTTCTTTGACCAACATTTGAAGACATTAAGTGATTTGTGTTAGTGCTCTAAATGGAGTAACTCAAGATGGTGCTTTGCAAGGTAATCATTGCCTTATCATTTTTGCCCCAAGGAGTTGAAAAAGCATTACATAAGCAGCTTAGTATAACCATGATACATGACAAGGTGTAGATCTCAACATTCTTTGTACAATCATTATGATTTTGGTGAGCATTGTGTGTCATAATTATCAGATAATTATATGTGATCTAATAGAATGAAATTTGAAGAGTTTTGTCATGTTGGAAAAGAGGTTCATGAATGCTTGAAAAAGCCTTTGATAGAAATAAAAATATCATCCATGTTGTCTTAAAATATTTCTATAGTCATATTTATGACTATACCATCATGGTTGGGAAATGGATACCATACTACCATAATGCATAGTCTACTATTCAAGAGTAGTCTTTGTGGACAATGATATACATAGTGCAAGGAGATGTATGTGGCAGTAAAAAAATTTCAAAAAGAGAGAACATATTTGTTTGCATAGTCTTGGATTTGATTGAAGATCATTCACTTTCTTGGATAATGATTGCTTGGACATATTTGCTTGTGCATTGGCATATTTGCATTGTAGTGAATGACAATGGTCTTTGATAGTGTGCTAGTGTGTTGTGTTGGTTGATGCACTATGTTGAAGCTTGGTAATCTTCAAAGAGCTACTACAAGCATTTTTATATCTCAAGATATCGAGGGTTTGATGTTGAAGAACCTTACATGTCAAAGATTCTTAGATTCTTTCTCACAAAGATATTTGTGCACATGGCTTGTTGCATTTAGTTCACATTGATGTTGATACTCATTGGATATTCATCTCAGTTAGTTGGCATGGTCGAATTTTTCATTACTGTCAAATAGTTCACAATGTGATATTAATCATGTCATTGTGTTTACTAATGTTGATACTCTTCTCATGGCTTGAAGGTGGTGTAGTTTATAAGGCTTGGTCAATTGATTTCTTGATGCTTGGCTCCTCTATACAGGTTACACTGTTGATGGCTCTTTGTTGGTTTTCATTCACTTGAGCATGCATTCACTTGAAAGTTGTCTTGGCAAGTAGTTTCTTCACACTACTTTCATCTTGGCAGTAATTTGGTTGGCATCGATACATACATGGCTTGGTATATTTTAGTCCATACATACTTTGCACTTTACAATTTTTTTTGTATTTGGATGGTCATATCTTTGACAATGGTGATTGGAATTCATGACAATGGCTTTGTTTGTGATTGACATTTGGTTTTGATAACGTTGATGGTAGTTCAATACATCAAGATGGTACTCATGCTTCTTGATGCACTCAACTTTTTCTGATTCTTTTATTCACTCACATTGGTGTTTATCATGATGATCACTTGATTTGTTATGCAAGTGTTGTGATCAAGTATAGTGATAATGTTGCATGATAGTCTATCAAGTCATCTTTGCTGCTACAGTGATAGTAAAGTTGCATTTAGCTTGTGCATAATGTTTTTGAGTTTGTTCAGTGACTTGGACTTCAGTTAGTTGGTACTCATACTATTTCTGAGAGTGATTTTATGTATATTGTATGTTGTTCATTTCTTATATGGGAAGTAATGGTGGTATTGGTACTTTGATAATAGTAATATGTGAAGTTTCCTTCAGCCCTCTTGTCTTAATATGCAAAGTTCTTGTTTGTAGATCATGCTCAAGTTCTTGACATGACATAAAAGTGTCAGTATGGTTCATAAGGGGACAATACTTAATGCTAATAGTGGTTTGGACAATACTCTCTTACATGACATAGATAGAGGTTTGAATGTATTGACTCATGGGTGAGTTTGCAGGTGATAAGATTGATTAATATTCTTGCTAGTGTTTTAGTGATATTTTAGTTTTTGAATGAAACTTGCTTCAGGGGGAGTTTTTATGCATATTCTACACCCCTGGGATATTTTTCACATGGTGGCATCTTGATTCAATTTTGATTCTCTGAAAAACTTTTATATGATTGTGTTGTGCTCTTTTGGTCTTATCCATTTGGATCTGATGCTATTTTGTGTCCATGTGCAAGCAGATTGGTGTTCTTGGACAAGTACTTGGTAGTCTTTCGATGCTTACCCACCCCTTTGACCTTTGGCATTGTTGTCAAAAGGGGGGAAAGTGAGATACAAAGATACAGGTTCAACTTTTCATTTCATTATAGTGGTAAAGGTTCAAATTTACATTGCAAATCAGTTTTGCTCCACACTGTATATTAGTTTATTGTTGAGTTCATTTGGTAATCGTATGATGATTACATGATGATGGAATGACAATGCATCGGTGATCATATAGGTTGCATTATGTGGCGGGTTTGACATCAATGCCAAAGGGGGAGTTTGTTGACCCCTTTGGCATTGATTTTGGCATTGATGTCAAGGGTTATTTGTGGCATTTATAGTATTGGCACATATTCAGGCGACATACATATTCAACATACAAGGACAACATACTTGGTATATATAGTTGATGGTTTTTCATATAACATACTTGGATTATATTTATCTATCATTAATCAATAAATTGATCAATGATCTATATTCACCTTGACACATTTATGAAGGTCTGGTGCTATTTGCTTAGTGTTGAGTGTCATTGAGTTGGCAATTTTTTTGTTGTCAAAAGGTAGAATATATCTCTAAGTTTATGGGTGACTTTGACATTGAAAATTCATTGAGACATCAATTTTTATTGAGGCAGCAATATTTGATATGCATGAGTTTTATTTATGCATTTGATGACATTTGGATGGTATGATTTACGAAGGAAACAATAATGTTAAGGGTCGTGGATTTCTTTTAGCACTTAGTGCTCTTGATGACTTAAACTGACACAAGTATTATACTGTTGTTTTTTATACACATGCAAAATAGACAACACAACGAAAAAAGCATGACATAATGATAACTCTATGATTATATCATTTCGATAGGGCAAAAATAAAGCATGATCAGGGCAAAAAAATTGTATTATTTATGTTGTCCACGGTAGAGCATGAAACAGTTTGAGGGTATGGTGGAATGGTGGCATAAGGTGGTTTTCAGGCATGCTTTGAGGCAGATTTTAGATCCATGGCAAAGCTTGAAATGGGCGTTAATTGGTATCTTTTTAAAAAAAAGACTTGAACCCGAGTTTTTATTGTTTCTTTCGCAAGCTTCTAAGGTATGCAAATTTGCGATTATGTTGCTTGAATGCTTGCATCTTGAAGTTGCTTGTGTACTTAGGGTTTTGTGCTTTGAAGCTTGTTTCATATCTCCACATGGGTTCTCATAAAAAGGGTTGTGTATATTGCTTGTTGACCACTATCCCTAGGGCATTTTGACTTAGCAAATATACATTTTTATGTTGTCTTGAGAAGGGTTTACATTATAGTATCTTTGTTGTTTATTGTCAAATGTTGCTTCATAGGGTTTTGCTTAGCATCCATCCATGGGTTGTTGTGTTTGATAATAATTTTGTCCTCTACTAGGGCACGAGATCTTATATCATTTAGTTTTCTTTAAGGTTATGTTGATTTGGACACGGTTTTTGTGCCATATACATGTTGTTGTCTATGCATGGTAAATACTAAAGTTTGTTGCATTGTGTGTAAGTCTTCATATCATAACATAGTCAATGTCGACCATGCATTAAATGCTTAGTGGTTAAATATGATGATGTTATTCAAAGGATGATATACCACGATGATTCAAGGGGTAGTTTTGAAGATAGTTAACAGGTTACATGTGGCATTATTTGAAAAGCAGTTTATAGTAGTTACCATTTTTGGAATGTTTATATAAATAGTGATTTATAACTGTTTGATGTTCAATGCTTTCACAGAGTTATCATGCTAAATGTATAAACAAAATTCTATAAATAATTTTTGCAAGCAATGTGCAAAACAGATTGTATAAACTAATATATTTTATATTTTAAATATTCCAAGTGAATGATTCTTTAGGATATGGAATGTATTAGATTGAAATGGAAAAATGTGAGAAACCCTCGGTATTGTATATTTTCATTTGATTTTTGAGAAGTTGTAAGTGATCATGTCAGTGAGACAATACGATCATTGCCAGTGAGGCTTGTGTTTCCAATGAGGCATTTGTAGCTAGTGAGGCTTGTGTTACTAGTGAGGTATTTGTAGCTAGTGAGGCATTTTGATTAAGCTAGTTAGGTAATTCTGAGTGGTTTTTCTATCCCATGAGGGTTTTCCACTCCTAAAAATTATTGTGTCATGGTTTCAGTTATTATGTGATTTACTTATCATTCATGTCTAAGAATTTTGTATTGATTATTGTTCGGTATTTACATTCTTACATTGATGAAACATGCCAAACTGATTAAGTGTTGTCAACAACATTATTTAAGTTTTCAAATTTATTGAAAGAAAGTAAATTAAAGTTTTGAAATCTACAACACTTATTCACCCCCCTCTCAGTATTGTTTGTACTCCAACAAACATGTAGCATGTCATTCTACACACACCTCTAAATGCTAAGTTGTGATAATTATGATCTCCTCCATAAAACCCCAAAGATAATAATACTATCCACATCTAATCATAACCAATATGTATGCATCTTAAACCAAATCCATTCTCAATGGAGGGAATAAGCCCAATAACATCTCCTAAACTCAAAATCAATGAATAATCTCATAATGCATAAGGATATGAACATGCCAACATCCCTCAAATGAACCCTCTAAAACTAACAACCATATCTCAAGATCCATATGGATGAGAAGAAAAGCATAAAACATAATGCATCTGAAAAATAATAATGGGCAATACCTCAGATGATTAACCATTGATTAGACCAAGAGTGGGGAATGAGAATGCTCCTCCAAGATATCCAAGTCATCATGACTAATCTAAGAACAATCTCCTTGTAGTTCCATGTTGAACTCACATCCAACCAAGGTGTAGGCTCCTTAGACTTCTAGCTGAAACATCATCAATGAGTAACCCTCTCAACACATGTCTCTAATCACAAGAGATCTCCTAGCCTCACCTATGTCTTCAAGTATCCACGAGTATCTATAACCCAATCCATGCAAAAATCCAAATGCAACATAGCATCATCATGAAGCTCCCAAGAAAATGATTAATATGCCTAATACCAAGAGAACTAGCCAAGATCAAAGTCAAAGTACCAATAGTCGAATCTAGAACTAAACCATGACATCATGATCTCACATATCCTCAAAAGAAGATCATATGCTCCAATAAACATATAATGCACCTATATTATGCCAACACTCTAATGCATAATCAAGAGTACATTATGACATAATACATAATCATCCTATCAAACAAGGATCACATGTCAAAAGAAAAATCATGACACCTCAACAAAAGACTAAAGAGTCGTCCATGGGTAACCAATATGTCAACATCTCCAAACCACATGAAGATAACCATCTCATATCAATAAAAATGAAGATATCAAAGAACCCTCACTACATAGAAGAAATAAAATCCAAGAGTCCATCCATGACACCAACAAACACTACAGAAGATCATCCACCATCAAATGGTGAATTTGTATATCATCGCCACAACCTCCCACTGAACTATGACACCAAACTCTCCATGGCATCGTAATAACCATCCTATAAATGAAGATCATCCATGGCCCCAATGCAATTAAATAACTCAACACCGATCTCCCAAAGGGAAGAGTACAAACCATGATCTACAACCAAAAAGATACAACACTGCCAAACCATCATTGTCACAAGCTCTCATTGAATTATGTAACCAATCTATCAATGATAATGTGATAACGACCTCCTGAATGAAGATCAACCATAACCATAATCCTTAAGCCAAGAAGATACATTGCCACAAATAAAAAAAGAATCAATCCAACACCACCAAAAAAACATTTACATAAAAAATCATCATTCCAAAGTCCTTAAGCACAAGAAACATCCATGACACCATGATCACCACCAAATGTACCAACAATAAACTCCAATTGTGTCACACCTGTCTACATCACATAGTCAACTACATAGGTCCCTTATCGTGACTGCACCTAGTAATAATATCTCTCCTCCTCAACATGACAACCAAACCAGCAAACCAAGTGACTAAACCAAGCCACAAAACTAAATATGCGTCAACATTGAAACATCTATGGGCATAAAAAACCCATATCCAAGTCATAAATGCAATTTGTAAGCATAAACAACCTAAAACACTACACAACTCATAGATGTAACAATAAAACATACAAATCCAACAATATAATGATAATCATGTCAAATGAGAGTATTCAGAGATGTACATGTGAGTATACAATTACTACAATATCAAATCACCAAGATCCAAATAGTCATAAGCTCAAAAAATTACCATAGTAAAAAAGAATCCATAAAAAACTTAGATGGAAATAATAGCAAATAAATTATGCCAAAACATCTCCAAATCTGATCCTTTATGTAGTGCTTTGAACAAGCTTTTTGTCAACTATAAGAAGTCCAAAATCTTACTCCATATGCACAAGATATGACCTCTCCAAGCTCGAAGGAAACATTTGAATTTCAACAAGAAAATCATTATCAAAATAATACAATATAGAAAAACTACTGATAACACAACAAAGAGCACGAAACCACCTTTCCAATGAGTATAAGAAGTCAAAAAACAGACACCCTAGGTGAAAGTTATGCCCTCTAGAAAAAAGTTGCATAATTTGGCTATAGATCAAATCTGGTGGCCCCTTTGGGCGGTTCACTAGTAGTTTGTCGAGCGGCGGTGGCCCCACCTAGGCAGTGCCATCCATAAGGGTGGTGGAATAGAAATTACTTTTGAATTGGGTTAAACATTTTTTATTTTAATTTCTATTGACAATTAAAAATTTAATAATGACAAATTTTAAAATTTATTAAGCAGTTTCAAAAAATTAAATAATAGCGTCAAAACCAAATGAAAGGAAATATGCATCCACCTAAAATAATTTCTACATAACCCAAGTATAGAAATCTATGCAAACAAGTATTCAAAATCTATATACAAAAGGATAGACAACATACCATCAAAGATGACACAAGATATAACCTGGGAAAAACCTCAAGAGGGAAAAATGCAACCTCCAAAAGCATCCATCACCCATGTATTATTCAACAATAAACATTACAATACATCTTCAGAGTCCTCCATGAATACCTTTTAATCATCAAGCCCTCTACAAGCACTCCATGTGAACAAGCATGTAACCACACATCCCATCCCATGTGATGAGCCTAGTTTATAGTCTTAATTTGGGTAGAATCCATAGTTTATTTGTTGGAGTTGGCATGGACTTTGATAATTAAATATTGGTATTTCTATAATTTTTCCCTCAAACCATAGACATTGGGTTTAAATCCATTTTTGCCAGTTTTAATGACATTAGCTATTATGTGGATTGTCTATATTAATTTTGCATGTGGTTGGTGAATGTTTTTTAGGGAGGTTTTAGATGTGAAATTATTATGCGCACTAACATTTCCATGCAGACGCACTTGAGTATTTATTTGAGGAATGCAGCCGCCAACTAGTTATTACTGAGGAGGCGTTCAAAGGTTAATTAGAGAACGACAGTGGAGATTCCCCTGACAACCACATGTAACCATCTTATATTGATCTCGCATGATGTTGAACAGCCGCAGGCATTACTACAGTGATTGAGTCTGTGTTTGGACTTGCATGTTTGACCGGATTCCCTACATGTGTAGCCGCCCTCCATTCTTTTCTCTACTTTCCCTAAATGGCGTCCTCCTAGTTAGTGGGATTGACTGCTCTGCTTAGTGGGTAGGATAAATAAAGTTCGGATTCTCCTTCTTCAAGTGTTCGAGAGTTTGAAGGACACCAAGTTTTTGATGTTGTATCTGATAGTTTACTAAGCATTTCCATATATGCTACTCTTTTGTAATTGCATTTCTGAATGAATAAGATGAAGTTTTGAGTTGAGCATTTGAGTTTATATTAGTTTTAGAGGATACTCATCCAAGGGGGCCCACTTGGTGAGTAATCTATTCCTTAGTTTAGTTAGATTAGTTGTTAGTTTTTGTTTAGTATTTAGTTCAGAATCTGGCACTGACTGTTCCTGCAGCCACTAGAATTCCATTTTATGACTGTTCCTACAACCAAAGCAAACAGAGTAGTTCCCTATTTGTTGTTCAGATTTTCATTCCTGTCATGCATGTTCAACTTAGTTTAATTGATGAGCGATTTTCAACATTTACTTTATTCCTTTCCATGCAATTTACTTTTAGTATTGAATCTTTCTTAATTGTAGAATGAAGATGACTACTTTGAAGTTCCTAGTGCACATACTATGCTAACCCATTTCAAGTTCACGTCCCTGGGTTGACAATTTAAATGTACCTTCATGATGGTTAAAATGGCTATTCAGGTTAGATGTCCAATCTCTGAATCACAGATGTAGAGGCTTAGTTATTAAGATCATTGTAGGAGACTGATATTTTTGGTGTCGTTGTCGGGGATGGTGTCAAAATAGGGAGTTCTTTGAAGCCATTTCTAGTTTTCTTTATGTTGTAGTATTTTCTAGAGTTTTATCTTAGTGTTTAGAAGTTATGTTCCACTATTCTTTCACCAATTCTTTGTGTGAGTTGACTGATGTTGAGTGATACCACATGCATAGAAGAAGAAGAGATGCTTATGGGAGATTCCTTCCTAATAATCCAAAACCATTTCAGCTAGTAGAGCTTCCAAATCTACCCAGAAACAAAGAAGAATAAGAGCCACATCCCTTTGCTGATACATTCCTTAACTTAACCAATTCTAAAGTTTTCCTTGAAGATCAAAATCCAATTGAAGAACCCTTTACTTTGGAACTTCATCAAACAGGCATGGTTGATGCAAATGAAAACAGGCCTAATAGGCAAAACCAACCAGCTTTTCCTTTTCCCATTGCTCAACAAAATGAAGTAGACAACCTCAAAAATATCCTTGCTTCAGTACTTCCTAAATTCTATCAGCTTTTCATAGATCTTGATACATTCTTGTTTGAGTTTGATATACTCTGCATAAGCTATGACTATACCATTGATGCCCATAGGCTTAAGCTATTTCCCACCACTTTGAAAAAAGTTGCATTAAGATGGTTTATGAGCCTTGGCAGAGATATTATGGAGACTTGGGAGGACATGAAGACCAAGTTCCTTGAGAAATACAAAGAGTATTACAGGGGCAGTGAAATGAGAGGAGACCTTTTCAGAATGTAGCAAAAGGAAGATGAAAGCCTGGAGGATTTCATTTGAAGGTTTATGTTTTGTTTGCAGAAATCTCCACATCATACACTCAATGAAGACTTGCAGAATCTGCTTTTATTGAGAGGAATTAATGAAAGTTGCACTAATGCCTTGGACCTGATGGCAGGAGGAGATGTCACTCAAGTTCCTTGGAGGATATTAAGAAGATATGCCAGAACTATTCTAGGGAAGCCTCAAAGAAAGGGAGAGCTTACCAATCCTCTATGGGTAAGTCATCCACCAGTGGAGTTTAAATGATGGAGATTACTCATTTGTTGGCATATTTCAAGCATGATATCATAAACAATCTAGCTACTCAACTGGATAAACTTCAGGCCAAGAAGAAACATGAGGAGGCAGAGGCAATGCTGACAGAATATTGCCCTCATTGCAAAAAAAAGAAGGACTGCAAATGCAAGATGGTAGCTAATATTGATAGCAAGCAAATTCCACCTAAGTTCAAACCAATCCAGACTGGGGAAAATCAAGTCTACTTTGTTGCACAGAAAAGGCCATGGGCTCCAAGATAAGGTATGCCACCAAATCCACTATCTTTTGCTGGACCATATTTTAATTCTTATTCTTCTGGTAACCAGCGGCAACCCTCATGTCCATCCAACTATGGAGGATATCCACCGTAGTCTTAGGGTAACTCTCGAAATGCTTGGCCCAATTATCAAAATTTTGCACCTCAGTGGCAATAGCCTCGGGGGAATTGGTAGTAATTTCAAGGACCTTGGTAGCCACCTCCAAGAAACTAGCAACAAGCATCCCAATGGAGAGGTGGACAATAGTGGCCAAATCAGACAACCGGTTACATGCAACCACCTTCTCAACCCCAATAGCTTGCTATCATGCCCCCCCCTACCAATCCCAACCTAAATGTGCCTAAACCCACTCAGTTACCAGCTCAACCCACACCTAACCCAAATAATAAACTACAACAACAACTTGTATACTCTGTTGATCCAAATCAATTTCCTACATATATTGTGAGTTTAAGTAACATACGTTTGCATTCAGGAACCACTCTGCCAACTCCTTCCACACCTATCATCACTGAACTTCCTGTGGAAGAAGAAGAACCCCTGAATGTTCCCATTCAGCTTGGTGCACCTACAAATCCTGAACCAGTTCCAACCAAACAAATGACACAAGAACCACCATTCCCCCAGAGATTGGAAGTTTCCAAACAAAAGGAATATAAGGAGGACACCACTTTTGACATTCTAGACCACCTAAAGCATATATGTGTCCAGATACCCCTATTCTAGGCCATAAAAGATGTCCCTATATATGGCAAAGAAATCAAAGAAGCATGCCTCAAGAAGCCAGGTAGGAAAAAGAAAGACCCAACTATAGTTCATGTAGTGGGACAACTGACTGACATCATGCTTGGAAAAGTGACTATCCACAAGTACCATGATCCAAGTAGTCTCGTGGTTGAAGTCATTATCAATGGGACACATAAAGAATGCTT
Organism: Sequoiadendron giganteum; assembly: GCA_007115665.2. NCBI lineage: Eukaryota > Viridiplantae > Streptophyta > Pinopsida > Cupressales > Cupressaceae > Sequoiadendron > Sequoiadendron giganteum. The sequence goes on from CM021102.1 coordinate 637,217,601, forward strand.
TGATTGACTTGGGTGCAACAATAAATGTGATGATTAAGGACATCCTGCATCAATTGAACATTGTGAGTATGCGATCCACTCCTACTATCCTACAACTTGTTGATAGCTCCACTGTTAAGCATGATGTCATAGTAGAGGACCTTGTGGTGATTCTAGATTCTTTGGAGTATCCAACCGACTTCATGATTCTTTCTCCTAAATCTACACTAGGCGGGTATCCTATCATCCTTGGAAGGCCATGGTTAGCAACAACAGATGCTTATATTAGATGTCGGTCAAGTGACATAACCATTTTTTATGGTAGGAGCACCAAAAATCTCGTTCTATATCCTCCTGTTCAGCCATCCCATGCTGAGGATAATCCTGTATGGCCGCATGTAGGTGAAGAGGTTGAGGAAGCTAACTCTGTGATGCAGCTTATGATGTTAGGTAGAAGCCCATTCCCGTAGCTTCAAGATGAAGATGAAGCGTTATCTAATATAATTTAGAAACATTGTGAGATAGAGGAGGTTCCACCCTCTCATGCATCTAGTTCTACTGATCTAGTGAAGACACTTCTACCTGTTCTACCTGATCTTCCTGCAACCACTATTTCTACAGACAGACTTCCTACAACCACTCTTCCTGTAAACTAAATTCCTACAGCAATAGGTATGTTCCACACAATGTTTCCATATGAACTTAAGGTACCATGTATCAATGAAAAAACTATGATAGAGTTAACTACATAAGTTCAAGTGTCTGAGGGAAAATATTGGAATATTAACAACAAATTGGGAGAAAAACAACTGTCATTAATAAATTTGTTGAAGGCCCACCAAAATTCATTTGCATGGGATTACCATGATATGAAAGGCCTAGACCCCAAGATTTGCAGCCATAGGATATATATCAAGGATGATTGTCAACTGGTCAAGCAGCCATAAAGAAGAATCAACCCTGCATTGAGGGAGATTGTCAAACTAGAGCTGCAAAAGTTGTTAGATGCGGGCTTTATCTATCCTATCTCATACAACCAGTGGGTGTCCCCATTAGTGATTGTGCCCAAGAAGGGAGGAAAATGGTGAGTCTATATTGATTACAAAGAACTCAATGCTACTACTAAGAAAGATCATTTTCCTTTGCATTTTGTTGATCAAGTGCTGGACTCACTTGCAGGAAAGTAGTACTTCTCTTTCCTTGACGGATTCAGTGGCTACAATCAGATTCAAATTACACCTAAGGACCAGGATAAAACAACCTTCAAATATCCATGGGGGACATATGCCTATTCAATACTTCCCTTTGGTTTATGCAACGCACCTGCAACCTTTCAAAAAGTAGTCATCAACATATTTTTAGATATCTCTCTTGACTGTATGGATATCTATATGGATGACTTTACCACCTATGGTGCTGATTTTGATGAAGCATTGGAGAATATCAGGAAATTTTGACAGAGATGTGAAGACCAAAATCTCTCTTTAAACAGTGAGAAATGCTTCATGATGATGCAGGAAGGTGTAGTTCTTGGCCACCGCATTTCCCACAAAGGAATTCAAGTAGATCCTACAAAAATTGAGATAATTACGAATCTACCTACACCTGTAAAACAAAAAGATGTTAGGAGTTTCTTGGGACATGCAGAATATTACAGGTGTTTCATCAAACACTTCAGTAAAATATCTGCACCCTTGTATACTCTCTTGACTAAATATGTTGAATTTTAGTGGACAAAAGATTGTGCCACAACATTTTCTGACTTAAAGGCAGCCTTGACTCGTGCTCCTATACTTAAGGGATCTAATTGGGAAATTCCTTTTCACATCCATACTGATGCATCATATTATGCTATAGGAGCAGTCCCAGGACAGAAAGAAGGATCTATTGAAAATGCCATTTATTTTGTAAGCAAAAATTTACAAGGAGCTGAATTCAATTATACAGTCATAGAAAAAAAAATGTTGGCAATAATCTACGCCCTAAACAAATTCAGGCACTACATAACAGGCTACCAAATATTTGTGCACACTATCTTGCAGCCATCAGATATCTCATGAACAAACCATTAGCCAGATGGTTATTGCTGATGCAGGAGTTTGACATAACCATTATGGATAAACCAGGAAAGGCCAATGTCGTTGCAGATTTTCTTTCTAGACTGACGACATCAAAAGACAATCAGGCCATAGATGAATCCTTTCCTAATCAAAATTTATTTTCTATTGTTGTGCACACACCCTGGCATGTTGACATAGCTAATTACCTTGTGACAAGGAGAGTTCCTCCTCACTTCTCTCTAAAAGAAAGAAGAGTACTCATTGAAAAGTCTTTCCCTTTTACATGGATTTTTGGATGCTTGTTTTATATTGGACTAGATCATGTTATGAGAATATGTGTGAGGGAAGATGAGACATATGACATCCTGCATGCATGCCATGATGAACCCCGTGGAGGCCATTTTGCAGCCAAAAGGACAATAATGAAGATTTTGAACACATGTTACTATTGGCCTACACTCCACAAGGATGTAGGAAGATATACAAGGAAATGTGATAGGTGCCAAAGAATGGGTAGGCCAACCAAATCAAATGAGATTTCACTCTATCCCCAAGTTGTAGTCACCCCCTTTGACAAGTGGGGATTGGATTTTGTGGGACCCATTGATCCCCCATCAAATGGTAAGTCTTATATCCTGGTATGCACTAATTATGTAACTAAATGGGTAGAAGTCAAGGCCATGAAACATGCCAGAGACAACAAAGTTGCAAAATTTCTTTATGAAGAAATTTTCACATGATATGGAGTGCCAAGAGAAATAGTAACTGACCAAGGAGCTCAGTTTACCTCAACACTTGTTACAGCACTAGTCAATGAATATAACATAAGGCATAAGAAATCTACTCCTTATCACCCTCAGGCCAATGGACAAGTTGATGACCAATAGAGAGATTGAAGCCATCTTAACCAAAATAGTGGCCATTCACATAAAGGATTGGGCAAATAGATTATTAGAAGCATTTTGGGCCTACAGAACCACCTGGAAAACTACTACAAACTTCACTCCATTTGAGCTACTGTATGGGAACACAACTATGATGCCTATTGAATTCAAACACAAAACTCTTAGGACTGCAGTAGACTTAGGGATGAATATTTTTGAGGCACAAAAATAAAGAATCATGTAGTTGAGTGCTTTAGATGAGATGAGGAAGACAACTTTGCACCACACTGAAGTTGTGCAGAATCAAAGAATCAAATGGCATGACAAATTTATCAAAGAGAATAAATTTCAGCCAGGAGACTGGGCATTGTTTATGACTCACGATATCAGAACAATGCAGGAAAATTACAGACAAGGTGGCTAAGACCGTATGAATTTGTTGAGGTCTTTCCCAATGGAGTTGTTCAACTCACCACCATCGATCCTGTCAAATTCAAATTACTAGTCAATGGTCATCATCTTAGATTGTATCACAAACCGACTTCCAAAGAAGAGTTCTTATAGCAATTCAACCAACTTGCAACACTCGAGCTTCCTACAGCCGAAGGTAGTGGACATAGTGTCCCTCCTTCTGGATAATTAAGGTACGTACTTATCATAATAAAGACTTCTACTTTTTGTAGAAGTCCATTTTTTCACCCATCCGTCCATTCGTACCACCTTTTTCTCTCTTCCATCACTTCATTCCACCTCACATTATTCCACTTCATCATTATTGATTGCTCAATTTATTTCCTTAAAAGGCGAACGATACTTTCTCCACGATCATTGCAGCGTATCCTCCACAAATTCAAGTATGTTGGCATTAATTTCTCTCTTAATTAACTTTTTAGTGCATTCATTTAATCGATGTATGATTGGTATGGACGTTCACATAATTTTCATACCCCCTATCAAATCACTACTACCATTTTGCATGTGTGGACACATGTCCAAATTTAGGTTGGGGGGAAAGGAAAGATGCAGGTACATTGCCCACATGTTAGTCCATGATTTTTTTGTGCCAGTAAATCTAACTGAGCTGATTAGACAAGAATTACAGGAAAATAATTTTGTAGAGTGACAGTGATTACAAAAAATGGGAGGCAGACTAATTCAAAATGAGTCTTCGGCTCATGATACCTTATTGCAGGATGCACAGTGTCTACTTGAATTTAGAAACTCTGGTTGGTTGGACTATTTCCTGAGGTTGGATGATTTTGATGAGGGCATTGCACTGGAGTTCACCCGAACATTTTTAGGAGGAAAATCCACAATAAAAGGGCTTGAGGTTTTGGCAACTAAGGAGAGAATTGCAGAAGTTATAGGGTTACCTGTTGAGGGCGAGTATTACCCTGTTTCTAGAGATGTCAGGTCAGCAAGGGCCATATTCACAATACATGGTGACCCTCCAATCAGCATAGACAAGCAGGGCACCAAAAGAACCTCTTTGCCTGAACCATGGAAGCAAAAAACCGTCTACATTATCAGGTACCTCACTTGTGAAGGTCGATTGTCAAATTTACATTTAGTGCATTTCAAACTTTTGAGTCACACGAGGCATGGAAGAAGGATGAATGTGCCTAATGTCTTATACAACCTTCTCTCAATCATGGTGGTCGAAACACAAAAAGACAGGACAACTCTGTCTCACACCATTGCCTTATTAAATTGTTGGTTGAAAAATCTTTGCATGATGTAGCACCCGAGATGACCTAGGAGGAATTTGCAAATGTTAATCAATTTAGACCTGAGCAGCCACAACCTAGGGCTTTACCTCAGACACGCAAGTCTAGCAGGAGTTTAAGCATGGTTGAAGCCACACCTGGTGCTTCAACCTCTGGTGTTGGCTCTGGTATGAATTCTCCCGCAACAAAAGGGGCCATAGACATTAGTTCCTCTGAAACTAAGCACTCTGGAAGAAAAATTTCTTGCTTAGATTCTGATGATGATGTTCCACTTGAAACCCTAGTAAAAACTAGGGCACAAAAGAAGAAGGCAGAGGTAGACAAATAAAAAGTCAAAACATAGCCTGTAGCTAGAGAGGTGCCAAGTACTAGGAAGAGAAAGGCTGACACTATTCATCCTGCAGCCAAAGAAAAACATGAGAGCCCTTCTGAGAAATCAACACTTGTTGTTGATATGCCTTCGCGGAAAAACCCTAAGCATAGAAAGACATCACATGAGAGTGCAGAAGCCCCATTAAAGAAAAAGATGTATTCGAAGAGGCAACAAAAATGACCCTGGTAGATCTTGCTGCCATTACAAAAGAAGTTGAAAATTGAGAACATGAAGAAAATCTGGAGTTCCTACAACAACCACAGGAACAAGAAGAAGAAGCCATGCAGTAGGAAGTGGAAGAATGAAGTGCACCCCCATAGTCAGAGCTTGTTGGACTGCCTGAATCAATGTAATTGGTACTATATGGAGCACAACCATCAACAAAAATTCTGGTAGGAATTCATAATCCCCCTGATTTTATAGTACATGCAACATTTTTAAATTTTTGGAAAGAAATACATAGGCAAGAGGAAGAATGGTAAAAGGAAAAGAAAAGATTGAAAAAGGAAATTGAAGAGAATGATGAAATTACTTAAGACAAGAATAAGGAGATTGCCTCTCTGAAAGAGAGGGTGGGAAACATTGCAACACTGGTGCCACAAATCTTAGAATATAGAACACCTCTAAGGGTTTATGCTCTGCACTTGAAATAAAAATATCTCTCTTTTTTAGCTATCAAAGTACATCTCAGGTTTGAATCCTCAATTGAGACCCCCATTGAATTTTTCAATGCTTATAGGATTGCCTCCCTTGAAATAAAGAATTTTCTATGTGAGTTTTATTTAAATAATTTTGTTGTAACTCAAGAACAAGACTGGAACCCATTGTTGTATGTTGGAGATATTCAACTAAGAGCATTCATGTCTTGGCTACAAAATGAGATTAGCTGGGGAGAGCAATACAATGCTTATAGGAAGATGGAATCCAATATCCCTTTGGCCATTAGAGTAGAATCAAGAAACCCCAAGGATATTTACATAGACTGGAACATAATTTTTTCAGGCCTAGTTATGGTAACAGGATTATGCCCTAGACTGAGGTATTTTACAGTGAATATGAGGTAAAGACAACAAAAAAAGAGGACACCATGAAAGGATATCTATCACAGAGATGGAACACTTTGACTGATGAGCTGAAATAGGCTGAACCTCATTCCATCTAGAACTATCATGCAACAATAAAGAGGATTGAAAGGTACATCCAACTTGGGAGAGCAAAGGGCTGAGAATGGCTTCCCTTGAATTTTTAGCCACCTATCCTCTTGTGGCCTGTTCCAAATTTTAGATTCTACCATTATGATATTGCTGAAGAAACAAAAAGATGGAAAATATTTGACATAATGAGAGGATTCTACTGGGACATTGACTCGCAATCAGCAGACACTGATATTGGATAGCTATCAGTTGCAAATTTCGGAGCTTTGACTAGGAAGAAAAACAACTCTTCCTCTGTTGGAGGACCAACAAAATGTTAAGTTGGGGGGTGTGATGAGCCTAGTTTTTAGTCTTAATTTGGGTAGAATCCATAGTTTATTTGCTAGAGTTGACATGGACTTTGATAATTAAATGTTGGTATTTCTATAATGTTTCCCTCAAACCATAAATATTGGGTTTAAATCCATTTTCTGCTAGTTTTAATGACATTAGCTATTATGTGGACTGTCTATATTAATTTTGCATGTGGTTGATGAATGTTCTTTAAGGTGGCTTTAGATGTGCAATTATTATGCATACTAACATTGCCATGCAGATGCACTTGAGGATGTTAATTTGAGGAATGTAGCCGCCAATTGGTTATTACTGAGGAGGTGTTCGAAGGTCAACTATAGAATGATGACAAAGATTCCCCTGGAAGCTGCATGTAACCACCTTATATTGATCTTGCACGATGTTGAGAAGTTGCAGGTGTTATTGCAATGATTGAGTCTACATTTGGACTTGCATGTCTGACCGAATTCCTTGCATGTGTAGCCACCCTCCATTCTTTTCTCTACTTTCCCTAAATGGCGTCCTCCTAGTTAGTGGGAGTTGACTGCCCTATTTAGTGGATAGGATAAATAAAGTTTGGATTCTCCTTCTTCGAGGGTTCGAGAGTTTGAAGATCACCAAGTTGCTGATGTTGTATCTGATAGTTTACTAAGCATTTCTAGATATGCTACTCTTTTGTAATTGCATTTCTGAATGAATAAGATGAAGTTTTGAGTTGAGCATTTGAGTTTACATTAGTTTTAGAGGATACTCATCCAAGGGGGCCCACTTGGTGAGTAATCCGTTCCTTAGTTTAGTTAGATTAGTTGTTAGTTTTTGTTTAGTACTTAGTTCAGAATCTAGCACCGACTATTCCTGCAACCACTAGAATTCCATTATGTGACTGTTCCTGTAGCCAAAGAAGACAGAGTAGTTCCTTGTCTGTTGTTCAGATTTTCATTCTTGTCATGCATGTTTAGCTTAGTTTAATTGATGAGTGATGTTCAACATTTACTTTGTTCCTTTCCATGCAATTTACTTTTAGTATTGAATATTTCTTAGCTATAGAATGAAGATGACTACTTTGAAGTTCCTAGTGCACATACTGTGTTGACCCATTTCAAGTTCACTTCATTGAGTTGATAATTTAAATGTACCTTCATGATGGTTAAAATGGCTATTCAGGTTAGATGTCTAATCTCTAAATCATGGCTATAGAGGCTTAGTTATTAAGATCATTGTAGGAGGCTGACACCATGCTTCAACCCTCACAAATGCTAACAAGAGTTAACCTCAACCAACCAACTATTCAACCTTAGACAACTACCCATGTGTTTTATTTTATAAAAATAGGCTCACACAACACCACCAAGTGGTATTACATAAAACCATGTGACTAATAACATGAGATTAATATTGATACTAACTTTTCTCAATATTAAATACTATTCCCATAAGTAACCCCACATTAAATATTTGACCCAATGTTACATACAACACATAAAGTGGCCCAAAGAATGCTAGACCCATATGATGCACATACCCCTAGATTCCCTAGGTGCACCACATAATAAATAAATATTACATTAATAAAATTATGCAAGGTGTACAATACACCTTTTCCTAACAAGTTGTGCCACCTTATTGTTTGGATTTGGTGATGGCTAAGTAGGCATTGGTGTTGCCTTTAGTGGTTGTGATGGGTTGGATGGTAGATTATTAGATGTGGGTGGTGTAGAGAAGGAGGACTCACTACTCACGAGTTCTCTTCATTTAGAGAGCCTCACGGGGAAAATTTCCCTAAACTACCTCAAAGGACAGCAATGAGAGTTTTAGAATCAGAAAGAGTAGGTCATAGAGATTCTCCGGATAAACTGTTAAGCTTTTGACCGAAGGATGTTAGCGCATAATACGGACGATAGCGCGACGTGCTAGCGTCCCCAAGGTGCGCTGGCGTATCGTATGGACCAAAGAGCGAGAATATCGTAGAAAATGGCAAAGTTAATGCTTCTACTTTGATTGCTAATAACTTCTAGAATGTGATAAAGTAACAGAACGTAATAGAACTGAAACAAAGTAAAGTAGAAATGACAAAGATAAGGAGAAGAAGAGAAAGGAAATGCTTACAACCATGCAAATGATGAAGCTTCCAGCACGTGAATGTCTTCAATTCCTGCACACAAGAGAGAGAGAGAGAGAGAGATAAAGTGTTGGGGCTATATAGGGGTTTGCCTCAGTCAAACCCCCGTTTTGGTGTTCCCACCTCCATGGACAACCAAGATAGATAGAGAGAAAAGTAGGAAATGAAGTAAACACAAAATTACTACAAAATACTATTATGCTACTAACCAAATAATAGAGGAGAGGAGTGAAAGCTTACCACCTCCGCCCAAAGCGCTCAAGGATAGTGGGGGAGAAAATGAGAGGAACTCAAGCCTCTATTGCCGTGGTGTTTTGTTCCACACTTGCTCTACTAAAGTGATGGAGTGTTGATGTTGCTGCTGTGAAGTGTAAAGTGTTGCTTGGGATTGAAAAGATCGTGAAGAAGCTGCTTGGAGCTTGTGAAGAAGCTGGAGAGATCAAGTGAATGGAGAAGAGCCCCCAAAGATCCAAAATGGAAGCCGAAATAGTGAATATGAAGAAGGAAGATGAAGAAACGACCATATTCGGGTCGGTTGACCGAAGAGGGCGTTACAAGTTAACTCCCAATGGGAAGTGTAACGCCTTTGTAGGCTCCAACTATGAGAATATGTCAGGGATGTTAGCACGTCGTGTGGACGTCTGCACGCCACGTGGGTGTCCTCGACAGAAACACCTCCATCAACACTCAAAATGGGTGCCAAGTGTGATGTGAACAATGGGCTTATGTGCAATTAAGCCTCTGAAGTTGGTTTTCTAAAGTGTAAAGGGGTGAAAGGGGAATTTGCGTTAGGGGTGCAAATTCACTCCTATACATTTTGTCCCCGCTTTAGCGAGCACGATTACTGGTGAGTGCTTCGGTAAAGTAGAGTAGTAAGGTTAGAGATGTATACCTAAACTGTGAAGGAAGCAGAGTATGATCTGGAAAATTCGAGAGTGCAGGACAAGCGAAGGAATGAAAAGCATATACTCAAGATGAAGAAGATGTAGATCTTTGATCCAGTATATACAATTAAGAAGAGAAAGATATAAATGAATGCAAGAGTGATAAAAACAATCCTCGCTCGAGGAGGAAAACCCGTATCACCGAGTAAAAGTGATAAAAGCAATCCTCACTTGAGGAGGAAAACCTGTATCACCGAGTAAAAGTGATAAAAGCAATCCCTGCTCAAGGAGGAGAGCTCGTATCATCGAGTAAAAGTGATAAAAGCAATCCCCGCTCAAGGAGGAAAACCTGTATCACTGAGTAAAAGTGATAAAAGCAATCCTCGCTCGAGATAGAAAACCCATATCGCTGAGTAAAAGTGATAAAAGCAATCCCTGCTCAAGGATGAGATCCTGTATCACCGAGTAAAAGTGATAAAAGCAATCCCTGCTCAAGGAGGAAAACCCGTATCACCGAGTTAAAGTGATAAAAACAATCCTCGCTCGAGGAGGAAAAGTATCACCGAGTAAAGGAGCTCTACGGGTTCTTGGTCCCACAGAGCAAGTAAGCAAACAGTCATGCAGACCATCGTCAAGTTGGAAGAATTTCAAAGGGGTCCCTCGGGAACTCTTCAAAAGGAAGGAGGGTCCACTCAAGGGACGCGTTGTTTGAAGAGTAAAGTCTAGTCAGGCTGCCCCCAAGCTAGATGCAAAGATAGGTCTAGACAGGCTGTCCCCGAGCTAGATGCCATGGAATCTGTTTAAGAAAAAAACTTTCAAAGAGGTCCCTCGGGGACCCTTCAAAAGAAAAGGGGGTCCCCTCAAGGGATGCTACATTCAAAAGACATAGAGAGAGGGGGTCCTTAAGAAGGATGCATATCTTCTAGAAATAAGTTATCACTGCCCCCAACATACAGGGGAGGAGAACCATGCAAGATACTTTAGAGCAAGATAGAGGTAAACCTCAATATCACTTGTCGTTCAAAGAAGAGACAGGTGCACCAAGAATGAGTGATGGCAACTAAATCATGAAGTTGTTGTATTTTATCCTTCAAGGCCTTACATTCACTAGTGGAATAGCCAGGCACTCGATGGTATGCACAAAAAGAATGTTTTTCATGATCATGTTTATGAGACCTCTTGTGTGTAGGAGGAAGAGTAATTAAGCGGTCTTTTAGAAGCCGTAGCAATGTATGCTCTTGCTCAGATAGAGGATGAGGAGTAGGAAGCAACCCTTTCTCTTGTGGAGAAAAGCTTGATTGATCACAAGAAGAAGGTATGAAAATCGAAGACAAAGGAGGAGGGACCAATTCACGAGAATGAGGTTGAATGGACGTCATGTCAACATTCAACTATGGTTTTCGTTTAGACTATTCATTCGAGAAACCAAGCCCCAAGTTACACTTACGAGGCACAAATTCTATAGGGACCTGTATGCCTTGTTCATTACACCCACAACCTTTACGCTCATAGCCATACTAAGAGACGAGCTTAAAGCCAAGGCCATAACATGTTTGCAAATCACGAGAAGAAGGGGGATCCTCATAGAGAGCCTTGTTCCAACAAGGGGGAACATACTCTTCTAGGAGATCATCACCATCCTTCTTGATAGGACTGTTAGCATTATCCTCCTTAGCGGAAGCGTAATCGTCTTCCTCAGAAGGAGGATCAACACTAAGGACATTACAATTCGCATTCACATTATCCAGCAATACAGAAGGACAATCATCTTTGATGGCAGGTGCGAATGATGTTGTTGAAAGGTCTAAGTGGATCGGGTCAACTTTATATTCTTGAATGAACGAATCCATAAATTTTGAAGGACCCCAATCATCACCAAGACATGCGTTCCTTTGAGAAGAGGTAGAAGGAATGAACTTAAGATTTCTTGCTTCAAAAGGATCTTCCTCAAGGACATTCATCTCAAGAGTATCCTTTGTAGTAGATACTGTTGGAGTAAACATCAACACATTAGAAGACACTAAAGGAATAAGAGTAGACACAATCAGAGCCTGACCAACAACTGCCATCTCACACAAGTGCATAGCATCAGGGTCAACCTTGACTGTGACTACTTTATCATTGCAAGTGAACCTAATATATTTATGCAAGGTAGACGGGACTGCACCCATAACATGAATCCGTAGTCTACCAAGGAGAAGGTTGTAAGGTAACTTCTTTGACATAACATGTACAAGGGTAGGTACAGTAACGGGTCCCAATCTCAAAGGCAAGACTATCATTCCTAGAGCTTGTCGATCGACATTATCAAACCCATGAATGTCAGCAAAAGAAGTATTAAGAGAAGATGGATCAATATTAATCTTAGGTAATAGATCAACACTACATACATTGAGTATTGAACCAACGTCAACAAGAGTACGTCTAATACCAATCTTATTAATATTAACTATAATCATTAGAGGATTTGCTTGCTTTTATACTTCTGGAGGCGAGAGTTCTTGAGGATAGAATGTAATATTCGACGAATCCACATGAATATGAGCTATCAATGCATCAACATCTATCGCCCTTGCGGAAGAAGGCAAGAGGATCTTTTGCAAGGCTTCTTGAAGCATACCTTGATAAACCAAAGTAGACTAAAGCAAGTCCCATAGTGAGATCTTAGCCGGAGTAACTTGAGGTTGCTCGACAAGATCATTATCACCGGCTGCTTTAGTCATAGGTTCAGGTGTTTGAGGAAGTCTTAGTTGTTTATTCATTCTAGTATCATAGGTGCAGGATACTACTCTATAAGAGGGAGCCTTAGAAAGACCAAGGGAATCACTATCAAATGGAACACCATCAATTAAAAAACCCTTTGAGGAGAAGGACTAGCTAGAGTCACGTAAATGACCGGTCTCTTAGGCCTTTGAGGGGCAACAAAGACATAGACTACATTTATAGAATCATCACAACTAGTGGAGTAATTATTTAGAGACATATTCTCAACATCGATCCAAACAGGATCAAATGCGGAAGGATATTCATTATGCGCTAATGCATCATCTCTAGAGGAGAGTGCATTAGAATAGATAAGAAATTCATCATTCATAAATGTGACATCCCTAGAAGAGAGTGCATTGGAAGGAGTAGAAGATTTGTCATCCACGAATACATCATCTCTAGAGGAGAGTGCATTGGGATGAAGGGTAGATTCATTGTTCACAAATGCAACATCTTTAGAAGATAGTGCATTGGAATGGATAAAAGGTAGAGTAATATTAAGAAAGGTATCAATAATTTCATCTTCTTGCAACAAGATATCCTCCGAAGCAAGAGGACTCTAATGAGAAGGATCAAAGATATCAAGGGACATGGCCAAAGCCAAGTCACCATCACATGCATGAAATGGAATATCATTAACATTTTGAATTAAATTAGATAAAGAACTAATAAAAGAAGATATTAAGTTCATTATGTTTATTTTGGTATTTTCTATGTTCTAGTAATTCACATTTTCAGAGGTCTTCGGAGCGAAATTTGGGGTCAGAGCTTGCGTCGTTCTCTAAAATTTGATTGCCGAAGGCACTAGTATTTAAGGGATTGAACTAGTTCTTTAGAAGACCTTTCCAATGGTACAAACGGTTCTAAAATTTGAGCACCGAGTCAAAATTTATGACCCCACCAAGTAGGGGTAAATAGATTCCTAGTTTTTGAAAAAGATGTTCTTCACATCAGGTTCACCAAAATGTAGAGAAGGGGGATTTGCTACTTACGAGTTCTCTTCTTTTAGAGAGCCTCATGAGGCAAACTGCCCTAAACTACCTCAAAGGACAATGACGAGAGTTCTAGAATTAGAAAGAGCAGGTCATAGAGATTCTTTGGACAAACTGTTAAGCTCTCGACCAAAGGACGTCAGCGCAGAATACAGACGATAACATGATGCGCTGGCATCTCATATAGACCAGAGAGTGAGAATGTCATAGAAAATGGAAAAGTGAATGCTTCTACTTTGATTGCTAAGAAATTCTAGAATGTGATAAAGTAATAGAACGTAATAGAGCTGAAATAGAGTAAAGTAGAAATGACAAAGATAAGGAGAAGAAGATAAAGGAAATGCTTACAACCAGAATGATGAATCTTCTAGCATGTGAATGTCTTCAATGCCTACACACAAGAGAGAGAGAGAGAGAGAGAGAGAGAGAGAGAGAGAGAGTGTTGGGGTTGTATAGGGGTTTGCCTTAGTCAAACCCCCGTTTTGGTGTTCCCACCTCCACGGACAACCGAGATAGATAGAGAGAAAAGTAGGAAATGAAGTAAACACAAAAGCACTACAAATTGTATTAGGCTACTCAACCAAATAATAGAGGAGAGGAGTGAAAGCTTCCCACCTCCATCCAAAGCACTCAAGGCTAATGGGGGAGAAAATGAGAGGAACTCAAGCCTTTGTTGCCATGGTGTTTTGTTCCACACTTGCTTTACTAAAGTGATGGAGTGTTGATGTTGCTGCTATGAAGTGTAAAGTGTTGGTTGGGATTGAAGAGATGGTGAAGAACCTACTTGGAGCTTGTGAAGAAGCTGGAGAGATCAAGTGAATGGAGAAGATCCCCTAGAGATCCAAAATGGAAGTCGAAATAGTGAATATGAAGAAGGAAAATGGAGAAACGAACATATTCGGGTCGGTCGGCTAAAGAGGGTGTTACAAGTCGACTCCCAATGGGAAGTGTAACACCTCTATAGGCTCCAGCTGTGGGAATCTGTCAGGGATGTTAGCGCACTGTGCATATGTCTGCGCGTCGCGCGGGCGTCCTCGATAGAAACGCCTCCACCGACACTCAAAATGGGTACCAAGTGTGATGTGAACAATGAGCTTATGTGGAATTAAGCCTCTAAAGTTGGTTTTCTAAAGTGTAAAGGGGTGAAAGGGGAATTTGCGTTAGGGGTGCAAATTTTCTCCTATACAGGTGGTATTAGTGATAAAAATTGTTGTGGTAGTTGGTATGGAGTGACCATAGGTGGTGTGGGATATGATGGATATTGCGGAATTTGTGGTGGTGGTGTCCTCCATGCTTGTTGCCAAGGTCGAGGAGCATATTGGTATTGGTTTTGCCATTGTGAATAAGGTGGAGGTTTTTGCCAACCTCCATACCATCTAGGTCAAGTTGAAAAAGGACTAGGTTAACTACTAGACCCTATATTATGAGGTGCATAAAAGTTATTCATCATTCCTAGGGGCATGGATCATGGAGGCCAAGGCTTCTGCTAAGCCATATAATAAACAGGTTCTTCAATATATTTTGTATCTGCCATATCTTTTGGAAGAGGTCATAAGGTGGTATTCTTACTAATATCTTCTAAGGATTTTTTTTTGGGTTTTATTATAGGGACACTCTTCACTAGTATGTTTCTTACGACATATTGGACAGAAAATGTCAAGTGCTTTTTCAAGTTCTTCCTGCTTTTTACGTGTATATAAAGTATCAATTTTTTGAATTAGTTTTTAAGTTATCAAGTAATGTACCTAGCTAACACTTCATGATACCTACTGTATTTCCAAAGGAGACATGCTTCCCAAGATATCCTCTTATAGATTAGGCGGATCTTGAGTAATTCCTACAAATATCACAAATATCATCAAATCTTAGTTTAGAAATGTCTCCACCATCTATAAGATTCGAAAAATCAATACATTCATCATGAATTCCTCTAAGGAAAAACATCTTAATAGTATCATTTTTTAATCTTGTTTGTCTTGTTCTTTGAAGACTAAATGCAAATCGTTCAAGGTAATCTTCTAGAGTTTCTTGTTCTCGTTGTATCATGCAAAAGATCTCATCTTGAACCTCCTTTGTCTTGTAATACTCCTGATACTTTGTCAAAAATCTCCTTCATATCATCCCATGTGCGAATAGTTTGTGTTCCTAAGCCCATAAACCATCGTAATGTTGTATCCTTTGATGTAGTTGGAAACAAATTAAGCTTTTGTGCATCATTTTGGTAGTTATATATGTGAAATAAGACATCAAAATAAAATAAAAACATATCAGGATCCTCCATAGAAAGTCCTCTAAAACTGATAGGGAAAAATGAGGTATATTTTTCATAGGAGCTTCTTTTGTTGGATGAGCAATAGGAAATTCAAAAGTAACATGGTTATTATTGGCTAGAGCTCGATTATTGTTGTTGTCATTGTTATTATTTTCAGCCATGATTTCAAATGCCTAAGGTGTATAAAAAGATGAAAATAACTTAAATTGCTTACTTTATAGAGGCTTACCACTTCACAATTCATAAGATTCTTCAAATTGTTTGGAAAACTTAGGAGTAATTTTAGGTAATTCTTGTTGTGTACTAGATGATGTCTCAAAATCAGACTCAATAACATTGGATTCAATCACACACTTCTCAAGATCAAGTTCATCTAGTTCCTTTTTCGATGGTTTGTTCACAAATAGTGGCTTTAATCCTCTTTTTTGGATTTTCTTGTTTGCTGAGCTACTTCCTACACTTTGTTTGACAAATCTACCTTTGTCATCTCTAACATGACTCATGCATCTATATGCTTTAATATAATGCAAAACAAGGGTAATTGCTCAAGCAAGGTCGACAATTGTGCAGACTTTCTTCTTGACATACTAGTCCTAACTTAACTTACTAGACTGTCAAGCCTTTAACGCCTTTCCTCAACAATGACACCAAAATTTTGGGATAAAACTAAGGATATTAATGCTTTGCTCGGATCTGTGGTTGTTGTGTTTTATAATTCAACTCACCCTTATGTCAATCTAGGATGTAGACTTATAAAAGATAGTGGAAATCTACTCAAGGATTGGAGGTAATAAGCTAAGTGTGATGAAATGTAGAATATTCTAATTCTAAAGATTATAAATATTCGCAATCTACAATACCCAATTCACAAAAAACTAGAAAATAATTCTATCGCTGGTTTTGTCAATTTTCCTATAGGAACAAAGCGACAAGAATAGTGCAACAAGAACAATCCAACAAGTTTTTTGTCTTAAATTTTCAATCACTTGAAATATCAAATGGTACTCTTATGTGGGAAACTAAAGCAAATATTGAATTTTATAATTGAAATAGAAACTACATACACTCTTCAAACCACTCTTATCATAATCACAAACATAAAATAATAACCATAGTAATAGAAATAATTAAACTAAAAACAAAACAAATGATCACTAAGTTTCCCGAGGAGTGAGCCCTTCCTCTTGGTCCACGAGGTGATGAGAAAATGCTACTGTAATGCGCTTTACTTCAAAAATTTGATTATAATATGTAATACATTTTTAGTTTAAGAAAGAGTGATACATACATACATACATACATACATACATATATGTATATAAAAGAGTCCGCAACTATAATATATAGAAATAACCGATATGGTTATGTGGCCTACGAACCATAACTATAATAAGAGTCTTGTTGATTTTCAACTGATAGAAATAAATGGCTTTATAACATATTATATATTTATTATAAAAATTAAATTTTGGCCGCTAACAAAAGGATCTTGAACATTCTCTTCACACTGCTTCATGTCTAGCTATAGGAATTCTTTGACAAGCACAGTTCCACCACAAGCTTTTCTCCCTAATTACCTCTTGCCATTGATCACCGAAATAAATTAGTTTCCTCATAGTTGTTTTGGCATTTCATACTAGTTTTTATTCCTTAAAACTTATTAAAAATATTTTATTTTCCAAGGCAATTAGTGAAAAAAACGTTAGGGAAAGATAATGGGAAATGGATATGGAGATGGTTTATGAATAATAGAACAAGACATGTTTTCCTCTCATTAGTCTCCACGGATCACAACCTCCTTTGGTTGATTTCAATGGATTGTGACCTACTTTGGGTGTATAGTCACAACCTATTTTGGTGCACTCAAAATATCTCTAAGATGGTGCTCCAAATGCCTCCCAAACACCTACTCCTGAACCACAAATGCTTCCACCTTCCAACCTACTAGATCAACCTCCTCGTAATCTTGTTCACATAATCTCACATCGACCTCTATGTATTATTTGACTCAATATTTAATCCAAAGATTTCTTATAGGTAGATAAGGGAAATTAGAACCTCTACACACCCAAGAAGAAGATCTATAACCTCATATAAAATTCACACATATGAACACAACAAACCAAATTGTATGCACTATTGTTTTAAAAAATATTGAACCAACAAATAAAACCTAGAATGGATCTAATACCATGCAAAGTTTTTCAAGATCTTTGGATAAAATGATAGTATTAGTCAAGCCACAAATGTCATGCAATTGCACACTCCTACTTGTGATATTAATGAAATACACAAAATATGCAAAGTAATAACTGAATGAAATGATCAATTATGTCACAATATAAAGTATATATACAATAACAATCATCTAAAAATATACATATAACCACTTAATTTATATCTAGCTAGAAAAACAAGTGTCTAGCTAAAAATAACATATGGTTAAGAATAAACATGTAGCTCCTTAGTACTCCTAAACAAGCTTAATTCCCATGCTAACAATAGTAACTCTCCATTACAACAACTTTGACATTTTCATGTAAATTAAGAGATATTTATATGAATACTCCACTAAACCTAGATTCTCTTTTCTCTCATAATAAAATTTTGATGCATATTTTTTAATCTTTCAATTTGAATGGACTTTCCTAATTAACCAATGTAAGATCCCAACCTTACTTTTTTGACCTAATATCTATTTTATTGTTTGGTAATAGAACCTACCTTAATTTATTTTTGATAAATAATAATTATGATGTTATGTTGCTTTAGGACTCAAGATTTTCTTAAGATAACCTCAATATAAGATAATAATGCTATATGATCTAACTATTAAAGCCTCTATTCTTTATTGACTTTGTTTTGCTATAGCTATCTTGTTTAAAAATCCTAGATATTTGTTTATTTTTATATCCTTGAAAACCAAAGACAAGTTCTTGATTTCTTATTCTAATCAATCCTCATTGCATTTTTTTTTGTTATTGAAATGTTTTATATCAAATCCATATAATCATTTATCTGTTCGAGATGGAAGCATGAGTCTTAGATTGAAACCTCTCTAGTTAAAAGTCAAGGGTTGAGGGGTATCCATTTTGTCAATATTGTCTCGAGGCATGATCCCGTATTCATCCCTTATGATGTTGGGGCCTTACACTTACTAAAACTTGATCCTTGGTGATTTCATTCAAAACTATTCAACTTTACCAAAAAAACCAAAAACTCATTATCTTCATCTCACAAATCTAAAAAATTAAAAACTCTAATGACAATTGTTTTTTTTTTGAATACTCACCTTTGTAAAATAGCATGATGATAAAAGATTTGTATGGACAATGTAAAGTAACATCATGATAAAAGATTTGAATGGGCCACCTTTTTTTTTAAATATATTGAATAAGTGAACAATCCATCTCTTTAATATTACTCCTAACTCACGTGTGAATTTTAGGAGTATGCTATCAACCACATTGTCATCAAACCTTTCCATGAAAATGTTGCTACCATAATTTGGTGTCATTGACACATCTCTTTGACCAATTTGATTTAAGTCTAAAGAAGTTAATGAAATTGTCAACCTTAAGTCTATTCATAGATAACAATCTTATAAATAAATAAAACAAATCTTAAAAAACTAACAAATCTTAAAAAAGCTAACAAATCTAAATCTCCTCTTTCTTAATATTTAATGCTTTTAAAGGGTGATTGAAAACACCAATTAAAAAGCTTTCACATAATTTGATTCAAAATTTACATGCTAATAATATTAATAATATTTATTTATTAGACTTTTATTTGATTTAACAATTGGTATCAAGATGTAGACAATGAAGAAAGAGGGGGGAGGAGTTCAACAAAGGATTAGACCCCATCCCCTAGGCGTGGGAAGCCCTAAATATCTCACACAAAACCTCCTTTTCCTTGTTTTTGTTCCACTAAGACACACATCAGAAATCATCGATCCTGGCTTATTTTCCTCTTTCTGCCATGGACTAGTACTTTGTCACGTATTTCCGTCCAAGCATAAGCTGAAGCTTTGTATCGATACTAGTTGTTATTCCAATAAAGTAGGTAAATATATGCAGAGCAAGTGGGGAGGACGAAGCGGGAGATTGACGATCCATTTCATATGATTAAATTGATAAGAAAAGAAATGATATAATTGCGAGAGAGGAGGCGCCAAAGAAAGGTGATGTATCTCACATTCAAAATGTATAATTGCTGATAAAAGATCCCACTGGTTTGTGGGTGCCTCTCTTTTTGCCAATTAAGTGAACAGGCTAATTGCTAGAATGCAGGTACAGAAAGAGAATGAAAATTGAGTAATTGGTAGGCTTCGTTTCTGGGCAAGAGCTTGCGAGGATCTTAGTAAACAGTTTGTGCAGCCATTGAAATAATTGGGTTGTGCTCAATGTGTACGGAATGGAAGGTGATTTTGAGACAGAAACAGAGGATGTGAATATGACAGACGTAGATGGTATTGTCAGCGAGTCAGAAGTCCCCGAGGTGGCCAAGGACTGCCCTGATAAACCCATTTCTAAGACGGATGAGAATGAAGAAATTTCTAAGAAGGATGAGAATGAAGAAATGGAGCATCATGTGGCAAAAAGACTAAAATCAAGTGGGGAGGGGGGCGCAAGTTTGAGTTTATCTTCAGTTGATTTGGGCATAAAGCAGGCAGCGGAGGTGGTGCTAATTCTTTCAAATATGGCACAGATGAGGGCAGGCAGACCCCCCACAGAGATTGAAAGAGAACTTATGGCCAAAGCACGCCACCAAATTGGATTTTTGGCTGGAAAGCTGCTACTTCCCAAAGATTTAGTTTCCAGGGAAGTTGTTGGGACTATGATAGATGACCTTGGCCTTAACAAGTTGAAGCAGGATCACCCAGTAACGTCAGGCCCAAGAAAGTCAATAGCAGAAAGAGCATCGGATACAATGAAAAAGGTGGCCTTATATTTATTTTCCTTTCTTGCAGCTTTTTGTATTTGTTGGTGATGTTGATGATGACAACGTCTTCTTTGAATGTCTTTAATACTAATTTGGTCTGTAAGACACTTTAAAATGTGCTAATCAGTTTTACTATGTAGCATGCCATTTGATGTGGTTGTACATTGTATCCTTTGAATTGCACTTCTTATTTCCATCCCTTCAATATAATTGTTGTATCAATGGATAAGTAAAAGCCAAAGGCCTTAGTGGGTTGAGTAAGCCAAGATTTCAAGAAATGAATAAGCAATACAAAATAGTGGAATTTTGCGATGAAGTTCAACTGAGACGTTGAGAAGCCTTGAACTATTCGAAATAAAAAACCCTAAATTATCATGTGGATTGTGGCTAGCTTTGTTTTTCTGGAAGGGGCATTCATGGATGCGTTCTTTTTTAGCAATTGTTAAGGATAGTAAAGCAAGGATGCTGTTAATTATTGTTTAGGTATCAAAATAACTGTGTTGGGGTATAATAACTAAAGCATTCGAGGGTCTTTATTGGATAAATAAAGCTTTTCCAATTAAACATTAATCTGCTACCCTTTTTTATTTTAAAATTAGTCAGATTGTTTAACTCAAATGCCAAGGTATGTAGCTTGATTCGTTTTAGGCTTTTAAAGTAGAAGTACGGGTAGAGTACTATGGTCTTTGTGTGCCATTCCCCGTGCAATTTAAGTATAGTCCCTTATCTTATGAAGTTAATTTCCGTATCAGAAGATCTACGAAGTCATGCTTAATCTGCTCTAACTGTTATTCACAATGGAGACATTCTTTTCCTTCCAGACATTTACAATGGAATCAAGCTGGCTTTTTCCAGATATAGCCATGGCTAAGGGCATAATTGTATTGAAAATGTTCATGCCTCTGTTCCAGTGAATTGGTTTGAGGAAACTTTTGCTCTGCAAGGCCTTTTCTTTCCGTTGGAAAACTCAAATGGTAAATTTGTTTCATTTATGCATTATAAACATTTATATACTTCTTTTGTCCGATTTTCTGTTTTCATATGTGTAAACTTCAGGTCCTATTCTTATATAAAACATGTTGTCACATGTTGTTATTATTTTCTGGAATATGCATAACTGTTGTAGCATTCCATTTACATGACATTGATATGACACATTGAAAGTGCAAATGGAATTCAATTACACAGGTTTAAAATAGGAAAAAACTGGCAATTAAAAAATGATAAAATTCTCATAAAACATGGAAAAATAACTGCAATTGTTATTTTGTGCCAAATATAGTGCATGAAAGAGAAAGAAAGTTCAAAGTTCAAATGTATAACATAATAAAGATTCAATTTTGCCAGTTAATCTCAAATTCTCGATATGGATCAAATTTTTAGTCTTGAGAGTAGAAAAGAAAAGTTGATAATACAGTTAGCCTCTAAGGCTCCTAGATTACAGATTTCAAAGCGGAAGCCAATGCCCTTGGATCCTTGTTCTCCCTTAGACGATTATGGTCACAATCATTTAAAGCCTTATTGAAGATAGCCAAATCATCTTCATCAAGTAGGGCTCCTGCTTGGCAGCAATCTGTTTTGATTTAGTATCAGTTTCATCAAGATCGATTGGTTGATCTTTGGCATTACCTGAGATGAGCAACACATAAGTTTTTGACCCATTAGTGTATGCTAGAAATTTGAATTGATTGAACTCGAACTACTTAGAATCAATGATCATAAACAAGAAAGTCAGGTTATTGATTATCATTAAACTTAATTAAATTTAATCGGTATTTAAATTTTCTAGCATTAAATTTTCTTAAGGTGGAGGTGAAGGTTGTGGTGGATGAAGACCAAATCATTCATTCGCTGTTGGCTCAACTGGTTGTGTTATTTAGAATGTGTATGTTCAGATACACTCCAAGCATACTTGTAAGTGGAAGAACTGCATGGCTGGCTCAAAATGTACATTGTCATCCATCAAAGTGATTTGATGTCTTTCGTAGTGTAGTCCCACCATTGCACTGACATAGGATTAGTTTCAAAAGCAAAATTTATTAATAAATCTATAATTTATTCAATTTAATAAGCAAAAGGGCTATAGATGAAGTCTGAATGCAAATCATTAATTTAAAATATAATATTTGTTCTTATTGTCTCCCTTGACTCTACTATGCATATGTTAGAGAAGAAGCCCTTCGCTTGCTTATACATTGGCAACTCCACTATGGCTGCTCATCTTCTATGTGCATCAAGAAAATATGTTGCAATGCACTTAAATAACCATTGTCACCTCTGCATCATCCTTGAATGATGCACTATAAAAGCATGATGGATTCAAGTAATATATTATAGCGTGTAGTTGACAGTGCATTTGGCGATTCCATTTAGCATCAATAATCTCCCAAATTGGCATGTACTTGCTCTCATTGTATTGCATTTTGGACTGTTCCTTTGCCCTCTCCATGGCCTCATAAACATAAGCCATGAGAGATTTTTCCCCATCAATCAATGTTAGCACTCTCACTAGGGGCTTCAAAATTTGCACAATCTCATGTTTATCCATTCAAATGACTCATATAAAACAAGCTGTGCGGTGGTGATAAAATCCATGTGATTGGTAAAGCTAATCTTTACCCAATTTGATGAAACAAAATTTTGTTTCAAGTTTGTCTTAGTTTGTCTTTTGGCAACAAAAATTCTACAATGCTAGGAAGTGAGTGGTAGACCTTGTCACACTTGGTCACGCAAGACTCGTTCCCTTAGTGAAGGGTTTCATCATGTTCAACATCCTAATGTGATTATATTTGAATTTAGTAATGGATCCTTCCCTTGCCACATTAGATTTAATCCATTGAAATTTGCCAATGTCTTCAAGGTTGAAATCAAGGAAATGTGCCATGCATTAGTGCCAAAATATTGTAGAGGTACTTCTTGATCAGAGGTTTCTCTGTTGTGACACAATTTACTGCATTATCTATGATAAATTGCATTACATATAATGGTCCAACCTTGATCACTACCTCATCAAACAGGTTAAAAAGCAAGTGGGCTGATTTGACTCTACCAAAGGCAAATATATCTATGGATTTGAGGAAGACTGTACTACTCCTGTATGCCACAAGAAAGTTGATAAGTGTATGGTTTCTTCTATTGGTCCACTCATTTGACATTATGGTGCGACCTAACTTCTTCCACTTCTTATGATGCTCAACAAGTACCTCACTACCCCAACAAAGTTAAATTAAAACAAAAAAAGGCCCTTACGGGCCTTAACTCTTTCATGTGGTAGCTTGAAAATAAGTGAAAGGAATGCGTAAAGGTTGAAAACTAGCGATGCTAAAGGCATGCCCTAATTTGCTGATCACTGATCCCTCAGTTCACCTGTTTGCTTTTTTCCGTAAGTCTGAAAAAATTGTTCCTAAAGAGAATGAAGTTGAAAACAATAATGCAAAAATGAAAAAACTAAGCAATTCTAAGAAGAGGGCAGAGTTTTTGACCAAAAAACATACCTGGTCAATTGAAAAACTCATCCAGATCAGCTGTCCGTTATAACTGGCAACAAATTGGGGTTTCTTTCTGGGATTTGCTTTTATATGTGAAATCATAGCTAGCATGTTCTAGACTCTTGGCTTTGTTATAGATTTGGGTTTGGCCTAACCAAGGAATTTTATAAAAATAATGAAAGAAAGTTCTTTTGTAATTTGAAATGATGCATTTGTATTTTATGGAGATTCTTCATGCTTCCCCAAAGATACTGAGAGACCTTTTGAGAATAATTATTATTTTCGCTGAGTAAATAGTACCATGTAATCCAAAATAATGTTTTGGTGGGGATTTTACTGACCTAATAGGCTACCTATAAATTCAAAGAAAAAGTGTTACTGTTCCAGATAGGCCGAGCACATAATTTAAGATTAATGTTTATCACATACTTTTGCTGGTCCAGGCAGTAAAATTCCCCATATTGATACTGTTTTGAAGTTTTCAGAAGTTTGTAATGTGGGCAAGGAAACAAGTTACAATTAATTTGTATATATGCCTCTTAGTACAATGAGCACATAAAAATTAAAATTCATATGAACATGCAAATGTTGAGGGTGTTAGTTTTAACATTGGGTTTGGTTTCAACTGATGTTCTTGGATGAGCTTTGGGCTTGTGAAGGTGTGGCTTGCCACTTGTATTGTGATTTTCAACAACTCGATTGAGGACCTCCATGCCTTTTATTCTCAGGACTGTTTTGCAAATGTAGCTTCTGAATGTATGTTTTTGAAATGTGATTGTAACAAATCTGTTATTCATTTGAGATATACAGGATTGGTGTGGTAGTGCAGCAGACATTACTGTTCACCACTCTAATTTTGATGCTGTCAAATGGAGTGTCATTCTGCTATAACAGAACCATTGGAAATCAGAATTAGAATATTTTAATTTTTAATCAAGACTGCTGTGTATTTTAAACTCTTTGGCTTGAAGGCAAGATTTTTCCTGGGCTTGTACTGCATTCAATATAATAGAATAGCGTATTTAATCAATGTGCTTTTTAGAAAAGCAGCCCATGGGACCAAATGCGATTGGTATACATGACCTAGTATGCCAGGTTTGCTCAGTAGGTAAATGAGGAGAAACCATAGTAGAACAATCATCTCTAAGCCAACTTAGCTACTAGCTTAAAATTTAAATAATACCTTGAAGCTTCTTCTTGTAGTCTGGTAGCTGACGAGGAAATGATCTTTGGTTCATCTTTTCTTAGTTGCGTTATTGATGCAATCTTTCCATCCACTCACATTTTAGTTGGTTCCATGATCCAACTTTTCAGCGTACTTACTTGGATCCTTCTTTGTGGCATCATCTTTATCATCTATTTCTCTTTCAAAGGGATGTTTGCTTTCAAGTGCTTACACCTTGTGCTAAGGTCTGATTGAAACTGTTTTATGCAAAATTTGATTGCTTTTGTGTATATTTTCTGTATGTTATCTCTGACCTTTGTTGTATTTCTGACTTTCTCTCAGGTACATGGTCTCTTGTATGCCCCACCCTTTAGTCATTTGAGTATCACTTGTTATTCAATCTTATCCATACCATATTGCCTATGAGATTCCTTAGTGCACTTATCTCATGAGTGCTATATGTCCATTTTAGCTAATAGGATTTGTGAGAGGCATTGACGTTAATGTTAAAAAGCATTTGTTATGATTCTGTTCTACACCCTAAACTGTATCTAAAATTCTAAAAGTAAAACCTACATCCATATATTTCACTCTATAGAAAAAAATTGGTGCTATGAGAATTTTCAGGTTAGTTACATTTCAATCTCACAATTTTGTCTATTTCAATTGTTTTTTCCAAGTTTCCAAGGTTTAAAGGTCTCTCCATCCTTCTTGAAGCCACCTTGGTTTGCACCTCTTCCAGAAAGTCTCTATTAACCAGTGTCTTAATATTGGTTATAGTCAGCTGCAAGGGAGAGTTATAATCTGTGATAAGAGGGCAACATTTTTCCTTTTTCTTTTTTTCTAGCTTTTTAGAGTGAATTTAATTACTTCTGTTCCAGTGGTAATATTACTCATTTTTGTTTCCTTACTGGATGACTTGGGAGTTGACATTTACTTGTTTTCAAGCTATGTGTGGTCCTACTCACAAGTATCACATCATTTGTATAAAGAACTGTTTGGTAACATATCCTGTCATAGTGAGGCCTCCACTGCAGTCTTAGATTAATCAGACATCATGTTTATCAATGTAGATCCTGAAGAAGGTGCATGAGATTGGGGTTGCCTTGTTTTATTTTCTTATCATTGCCACACAACTACTTTTGTATTTATCTTGACGTTGATTCTCATATGATCTATCTATTATTGAAATCTATGTATCTGGAACCCCTGTTTGTTACATTCTCTTTCACAGCTCTTCCAAATGGTGTGAAAAAACTTCTTAAAATCAAGAAACAACAATAGGGCTCCTTATTGTTTGAATACTCAACCTTCTCAAGGTTACACAACAATCTTGTAGAGCAAACCACACACATTTAGTTGTTCTTTTACCCTTTTCTTCCCCTTCGCTTATTTCCTCTTAATTTTTGCAACAGATATTTAGCCAATATTGGGTTGATCCAAATTGAGGGGTCTTTTCTATCTCCACTTTTGAAGATTAGGATTTTCTAACTGTTGCAATCTATTTGATGAAAGTCTTCGGTGGTGCATGTTGAATAAATCCTTTGGCAATAGATAGTTTTTGTTTTTGTTTACCTTAAGAGTTTGGAGAATAGTTAGTTGATATGAGTATCATTAGCACATTTTACCTGATCTTATACTCTTATGTTGATACTATCTATTGATTTTTTATGCTCTTTTACTATCCAAAATGACTTGGTTCTTTAGAATTCAGTCAAATATGCTTGCTTGCTATTGATATGCTTTTCATTTTTCCTCAAGGCTTATTCGTCATACTGGCCAGCATTCACCTTCTTTCCTGTTGGGGAAGGGGCATCCTTTTAACTTATTTCTGTGTTTTTTTGTGATCGTGATCTGACCATGATTTTTGGTAAAATCGTTTTCTTTCTCATCTGGCTATGTTTGTAAGGGTTTTAATTCTCTTCAATGACTTTCATTATCGTATTACAATACATCTTAGATTGTTTTAAAACTATGGTTTGGTATGGTAGGAAGTTAATTGTCCTTTTTAAGGCTTGCTTCTTTATGTAATCCATCCTCAAGAGCTATTACATTCTTTGTTCTATCGATTTTGGTTTCCATTCTGTCTTCCCTTCCTCTTGGCCTAGGCACCTTTAAGTTTTAATATTAGAAAGAGTGAGATGTAGGCCAATCCCAGAGGAACTATATTTTGAATTTTGCTAGATCTAATGAAGTCTTAGACTTGATGACGTAGTATGCCATGGTCTTGAGTTGTATAGTGGGTTAGAGTGTAAGTATTCTGTAGATTCTTTCATCGTTTTGTTCCTTTAAGTAAGCAGACAATTTCTTTGCTGATGTGTGCCGTTGTCAGATTTCTCTTTTGTAAGATTTCCAAAACATAGATTCCTTTTTCTGCTAATGTGGGTTATTACATTCTTTGTAGGCAACCACCTCTTTGAAATTGTGACATATATTTTCTCAGGTTTGAAAAGGTTCCTTGCTATTTTAGCATCTTTTCTTGTAGGTCTGATTTCTTGTGAGCAAAATAACAAACTGTGATCAATTTATTGTTTCCTGCATGTTTGTGTCTTATTTCACCATGTGCAGTATTTGGTATTTTGCTTGGATTCTTCTTTATCGAGCACACAATTGCCATTTGATGGCTGTTATTGTGCCCTACATCTTTGGACACTCATATTTTGGAATGTATTAAACTTTAGAACCTGTCAGCATTACTTTAATATCTGTCAAGGTAAAGCTATTTGTTCAGTAGCTACGTATGTGCCTGAATTTCACATTGCTTCTCAATAGTATTTTAGATAGATCATATGAAGATGTGTTTCAGGTGCTTAGGTATCAGAGGTTTATTTTGTTTAATTTTCAATATGTGGGGCTTGGGAGGGATTGCAATGCAAACTCTTTTGACCCGGAGCTATGAACTGCTGAAGTCACAAATGGGGGACCTCATCCCCAATATGAACATTCAACAAAAACACCCCAGTGGGGTTTGAACCTTGATGACAAGAACAACAACACCGCAACTTAACCATCACACTATTCCACTATTGGCAGGATTGCATTGTATTTTCATCTAAAGAGTATTGAAACATTAATTTTATTCACAAGCAATACTGCAACCAGAATGTCCACAGTAGCAATTTCCAGAAATCTGTGTGAGCACTTTTTTTTGCATTAATTATCTTTGTTCACCCACAACTGTAAAGAGGGAGGCTCTAGGTTTCATGAATTTGAAGAATAGCAAACTTCTGCAGTCTTGTTCTATGGAAATTGTTTCTTTTCTCATTTCTGGTTTTAGATGATTTTATATTTCTCATTCCCCAAGTAGATGTAACCAATGCATAAAAGAGAAGCTACTTCGTGTTTTGTTCTTCTGTGAAGAGAGTAGGCTAATTATGTGCTTTTGCAGATTGAAAAAGCAAGGCTGTCAACAATGAATACATCCATTGTATCACCTTCATTGTCTAAAGCAGAGCGTGAACCTGCCAACATTTTAATTAATGGCATCTCAGTTGCATTACCAGCTCAAGTGCCCCAAGCAGGTTCAGGGAAGAATTCAGTATCAATTGTACAACCACTTCCCATTGTACAACCATTTATGCCTGCTATTTCTGCTGTTGCACAGACTCCAATTTCACAACCTGTTCAAATAGAGACAAGGGCTTCTATTGTAACTACAGCTGCAGTTGTACCACATCCCATCATTGCATTGACATCGGCTATCATTTCACAGGCTCAGGTTTCACTGATGGCACCGGTTGCAGCAGTGGCTCCTATCTTACGAGCTGAGGACCGAACAGAGACACGGCCGACGGTAGTTGGTGTACCGGGCACACCAATGATGTCATCTGTCCTGGAGGCACATTCAGTACCAGCTAAAATGCGTGGACAGGTGTTGAAGCCGTTGGCAGTTCTTGGTAAGGATGGAATTGTAACTTACATTCATGATGTGCATAGTATCATCGATTTGAGATATTTGTGAAGAGAATCAGAGTCTATGGT
The DNA here is from genome assembly GCA_007115665.2 of Sequoiadendron giganteum. Taxonomy (NCBI): domain Eukaryota; kingdom Viridiplantae; phylum Streptophyta; class Pinopsida; order Cupressales; family Cupressaceae; genus Sequoiadendron; species Sequoiadendron giganteum. Next base: position 637,246,725 of record CM021102.1, read on the forward strand.
GTGACTGGATTTGATCTGAAGTTATTATGTATAATTTTAATTGTGTTTTCTACTTCAATTTCATTGTGTAGTTATTCCAATCCCAATTTATTACTTTTATACTAATGGAGTTATCTTGTAAATGTGTTTTTTATTAATATTTGTAAAAGAAGGTTTGTCTTATTTGTCCTTCTTAGCTTCCCTTTCTTTTGGCATTGGAGATCTAACCTTTGGATGAACATGCATGTTGTTGATAAATTCCAAAAGCTTGAAACTTTATTTACTGCATCTTCTGCATCAAATAAGTACAATTTGTAAGAACCTATAATTTGAACCTGTCAAAGAGTAGAAAATACACTGTCATGCACATATATCTTCCTGTGGCTCTTGTCAAGTGGAAAGACTGTTGACATAGAAATTGTCAAGTGTCTTTCATTTTTTATTAAGGAATTAGTGTATCATCAAGAATGTTTTTGTCTGTTGCTCATGCTATTATTTTTATGGACTGGTTCTCAATGTATTGTTTCTTCTAAAGATTGCTACTAGAAAATGTTTAGATCTTTTTCTCATCTAATTTCTTAAAAGTTTAACTAATTTGGTGCATCTTATGGACAATTTCAATGACAATGCTAGCAATTATCTACAATTCATTTGCATAATCTTGTCATTGTGGTTAAAACCACAGTACCAAAAATCTTTGTCATGAGTAAATCAGGAAACCAAAAGAAAAATATTTTTTCACTTAATTGGGAAAAAAATGGGTTAGGCTTTTAGGGTAAAACCCAGAAAAAATAAAAAGGTTCTTTCCCAAAACAGTCACAGCTTGGTCAAAGACTCAAAACCTAGAAAATAAAATTTTGTAATTTTTTGCAAAAATTGGCACAAAGGCCAAGCAGGTATAAATCACAAGTTTTTGCTTATTTTGGTAACTATGGTTGAAACCAATTTCACCTTCAAGTTCCACAACAATAATTAAGTTCTATAAATATATTCAAAATATTTTGTGGTCTAAATTGAAGTGGTTGCCATTATTTCATGCTTACTTTAACATTAGGAAGTTTGAACCTTGTAGCATCATCCTTGCATCACCTTTGAATAATATAACAGTTACAAATTTTAGCCCTGCTACCCGTAAAATTCTAAAACTAAGGTTCACTCTCAACCTTGCTACAAAATTTGTTGACATACATGAAATATTAGTATTTCACTATGACGAATAATTATTTTCCATGGTCTAGCATCAACTAAGTTTACAAACAAGTAGCTTTTGACAACCTACAACCACAAAGGATGCCTCCAATGTTACTGACAAATTTTTTTTCGTCACTTATGTGGAATATTAGTATCTCACAATGGCAAATAGCTATTTGCCATGGCCTAGCAGCTACTAAGGTTACTAATAAGTTGCCTTTTACAATCCTACAACCATCAAAGCATGCCTCAAAACATTGTTTGCATACTTGGACTCGACTTAGACTTGGCAGACCAAAATTTCCGACTCAGCAAAACTTGAAAACTTAAAAAATTACTTGAATTTCTGTAAAAAACACAAATTTTGTTCAAACTTCAGTTATAAATTTTATCAAATGAGTCTATAAAACATTTGCTATTCGATTTGAATACAAATAGATTACAAAATTGGATCATCATGTGGATACAATAGCTAGCTGATAATTATTACGGATTGTCTTTGAAAATCATCATCATAAATTGCATATCTAAGCAATTTATAAATTATAATATTTTAAATTTTCTTCTTCCCCATACTAGCAAGAGGATTTAGTCCTTGCACTCAGCTATGGCTCCTTGCCCTGCCTACAAGGTTGCACTTGGAGCTCATACTTGCTACTAGATGGCAATGATTCCTCCCTTGCCTCATGTTCAACATCATTTACATTGATGTCATTCAATCCAATCTCTGTTGTGTTTGTTGCATCTACATCCTCCATAACTTGCCTCACATAGGAGATGACTTGGAAGATAAGTCTAATCATTAGTGATTATCTCTACACTTTATTAGACATAATTAACTAAATGAAAGACTTTCACTTTAAGTACTAAAGTGAATTACAAAATAGAAATAACTCAAACTACTTACATGTTCATACTGAACCTAGGTAGAAGTTCCAAACTGAGCTGAAAATAGAAATAACTCAAACTACTTACATGTTCATACTGAACCTATGTAGAAGTTCCAAACTGAGCTGAAAACTCAACAGATTCATGTGTATTGGAGACAATGAACTGACCAATGCAACAGCTGCTCTTACAAAGCAACTAATAACAATCCACAGATGATATTAACAATTATCAAATAATGTCGATCTAAGTAGTCTTTACAAATAAATCCTCATACTAAATAAAACATAACAAAGTTCAATATTCATGGCATAATGGTCCGTGTGTTTTTGGCCTACTAGATGTTGTGGACCCTTGATTCATGTGCATCAGAGACAATGAACTGACCAAAGCAACACTTCCTCTTACAAAGTAACTAATAACAATACATAGGTGATGTTTATAATTAACAATACTTAAATAATTTTGAACTGAGTAATCTTTACAAATAAATACTCATACCAAATAAAACATGACAAAGATCAATATTGATGACATAATTTAAATGTAAGAGTATCAACTGAAAGAGTATCAACACATATATTAAAAATTTAAATGTACTGTTAATTCACATAGAGTTATCTCTAAATGTTTCACACATAAAGTATCTCCAAATGTTGCCTCTGAGTTGCTTGGTAAGCATTCTAGTTATATAATCAATGGATAGATACTAACCTATTCAAAAGGGTATGGTCAACCGGTCAAGTATCTGGACTGGACTGGACTGGACTGGTAGATATGATGTTCACCATCAAGAATAGTGTATTTGTGAATATTGGCATTGCTACAATCTAGTCACTTTGATAATTGATACATTGAGATTAATTTTTATTCAGGAATGAATCATGGTATAACAATATACTTGTAGTTTCATGGTGTATGTGTGCGACTTGCTTATGAAGTGCAGAATTTGATTTGTGGATGTTTCTTCCCCAGGGAGTTCTAATTGCATCAGGGTGCTGCTCTGGTACCTTTTACATTTCTTGGAATGACTGGGGAAGCCTTCTGTTTGATTTTGTTGTAAGAGTTAACATAGCATTCATATGCAATAAGTATTTGAAGAATCTGCTCGTCTTGGTGCATTTAAAGCTTTTGGTTAGAAACTGGCTACTCTATCATTTTTCTCAACAGCACAATGCACTAAAAATCCTTATGAAGCACTCAGCACTTGGGACATTGCCTGAAGTGCATTAATGACAGAACCATTTTCTATTAATTTAATGCTCTGTTAATTCTTGACATCATTTTCCAATGCTTTAGTGTTTTCCCAAATATGTTTCTACAGTTGTAACAATGAAAGACAGATGCACTTATAGAGATGCATTCTATGTACATGTTTAAGTTAATTTTTTGTCATTGCATATCATGTTTTAACCTGCCAGATATAGTTAGGTTATATCTTTGATAGTTCTATCACTTATTGTGCTGTTTACATTTTTGTTCCTTATACTTGTCTTTCTCTTTCCTTGGTTGCATCATAGCATTATGTATGTTGTTGCACTTTTCAGTTTGTGTAAGGTAAAAACTGAAAACTTACTGTAATTGTGCCTGTTTTTTAGGTATGATATCTGAAAAAAAATCAGCATCTCCATCAGGGGAGACAGCAATCCCAGTTGTTAGAGATCATTCTAAGGGTTCCATGCTCTCAGTTTCCCCTTCTAAGGTTCCTGCCCCTGTTCAGACGTCCATATCATTGGAAAGCTCTGGTAAGGATGTTGACTTGCCTGCACAACCTTCAACGAATGTCAAAGCAAATCAAGATCTCAATGAGTTCCATACTACTTCTGCCCAATTTGAGCAGAAAGATGTTAAAGGTGTATCAATGCCTGCTGCATTACTTAATCATCAAACAATGCAGGTTCCTCCTCAAGGTCTAAAACTAGCTGATTCTCTTGCAATTCGTGCTAATCATACTGACATTGCTCAAAATGTTCAGAAGATACTCCAATCCAGGCCTCCAGATTTTCGTCAGTGGGAACCTCCCTCAAAGGCCTACATGAATGCATCTATAACATGTCAAGTCTGCAAGATCAATGTTCTTGATGTAGATACAATACTGGTCTGCGATTCTTGTGAAAAGGGTGTTCATCTAAAATGCCTTCAAGCATACAACCAAAGGGGTATCCCTAAAGGTGATTGGCATTGTCCTAAGTGCTTGGTTGCAAGTGGTGGGCGCCCATTGCCTCCCAAATATGGACGTGTTGGTAAGAGCTCTTTTGTTCGTCGAGCATCTGCAATTGCAAACAAAAGTAGCCCTCAAGCTTCTGTGGGGAAGAAGATGGAATCCATTCATCCAAAGTCTCCTCAACCTACAGCTGTATCAGTTGGCTTAAATACTACTCCGGAGATTCCTATTCATGTCGATCTGACTCATACCAACAACAGGCAAATGCTTGCTACAGGAGATACCAGTGGGGAGCTTAAACCAAAGTCTGAAATGCTTTTGGTCCAAAGCATAAAGAAAGAAGAAGGAGGATTGAATGAACCCATAAAGCAGGAGTCATCAAAAGAAACTGCTGATACTGATCTCTTAGGAACTCTCTCAGGGAAAGAGGATCAGTGCAGCCCAAAGAATGAAGTTATTGGCAGTCACGTTGGGTCTAAAGATTCTCAATATAAGCAGCATTCAAAGATGAATTTGCATGTTGCAAAGCAACCCCAAACCTTAAGTAATTCACAAGGTGCAGACAGATTAACAATGGAGCAAGCAACTATCACAGTGAGAAACATTGTGCAAGGCACTGCAATACAGCCATTGCCTGCAGAGGCAGAAGGGTTGCCTTTTTCTCCATTTACTACAGAAGGACAAACTTCTAAAGATATAGGCGATCTTTCTGATAAAGTTGAAGATGCTCAGCAGGGTGGATTGCACAAACCAACCATATTTGAAACAAAACCATTAGTTGAAGTGACTGACCCAAGCAGGGCTACTGAAGAGGACGATGCATATAATGTGGAATGGGTTGGTGACAAATTACACATTTCAGGAGGGAAGACATATTACCAATCATGTTCTGTAAAAGGGGTTCTATATAATCTATCTGATTATGCTTTGTTTCGCCCTGAAATTCCTAATGTTCCTCCATACATTGCAAAGCTTCAGGTAATTTGGCTGTGTTTTAATTTCCTACTCTGAATGGAAAAGCTATTTTTTAATTAAAAATGGATATCATCATGGCTAGTGAACTTTATTAGTTCAAACATAATATGTAGCAGGGAGCATAATTAAGTTTTGTCTGCCGCTAGGCAATGGAGTTTTTCTACAATGTTCATGATAGAGTAAGGATGATGCTACTCAAGTCAATATTTGTAGGCAAATTTGATCTATGTAAAGCATAGGTTTCTAAGAAAATGATGTTTGAATTTACCTTGTAATAGCACAAACAGTAATATTTACTTGTGCAGCAATACTTATACTCCACTTTCTTAATAGTGTAACATAAGCGGTCTCTTTGTTTCTGATTGCCTTTATGCTTTTTTCTTGTTTCAATGTGGGAAATTTATTATTACAATTGAAGCGTTTCTTCTGTATAGCAAGTCACAAGGAAGTATGTGTACATATGTCCTGTACTGATGACATGGAATATTGAAGTATATTACAGTAGACAAATGCATGTTGATAAACCTGCATGGAAGGCTGTCTTTTTAAAGTTTTGATCTCTACAGTGACAAAGTAACATGCTGGCCTTTTGGATTAAGAATTTCAAATGAGATAGTTTTTTCATAAAAGGATCCATATTTACTTCTATAAGTTGTATATCTTGGTGCTATGTTCGTCTGTTTTGCAAGACATAAGATCCAGTGAGAGATTGAACTAAGCATCCTGGTCAACCTGATTCTCCTCCTGATACCCTTGGTGAAAATTACATGGCAAAAAAAAATCTTATTAGCTCTCCATTTCTCCACATTCTCAAGAGTATAGAATTGTGAAGGCTATTGTCTTGGACATCCCCTTCCGAGGCAGGGAATGCCTTTGGGATGTCCCACTGGTGGGACATTGGTTTCTAAAACATTGCTACAATATCCCAAGGATGCCTACATGCCCTTCAAGTGAGGAAAGCGCTAACTGTAGTGGTGGACAAATCAGCTTCCTCTGTGTTTTGGAAAGCATCTTTCTTTGGGTGGGGTAGGAGGGTGATGGGGGGACAGTAGCAGATTCTTTCTATGCTTATGCATATTTTGGGTCAAATCACCTTCCTCTTTGTTTTGGAAAGCATCATGTTGTTCCCTGAATATTATTTGGGAGGCTCTCTAGTTTCTCGTGAACCTTTATCCCCTGTCCCATCCTTGAAGCTAGGTGGGACATGGCTTAAAACCATGTTCATCCCTGTATCAGTCATCTGTCCCAATTGCTTTGTACATGCTTGAACTTGATGCTGAGGAAGTACAGGTCCTTTTTGTCCTCCAATGGGAAATACTTGGGGCAATTGAATTGTATACTTGGTCCAAACTTCGGTCTCTTTGATATTTAAGAACTCAACTGTTTGTACATGCATGTAACACACTTTATTTGTCTCATTTCTCTGTTGAATTGAAAAAATTAGGGCAATCATTATCCAAGATCCTAAAACCATTTTATCTTGCTCTTTATCATAAATAAAATTTTCTTTAAATATTTGGAGAATATCTTTATCTCCAGAATCACAATTTAATGCTACTTTTTGCAATCTTTTGTATCATGTAGCTGCATACAATCCATTTTCTTGGAGAAGCAACTATATTCTTTGTTGGATTAAATAGCATTTCATGCATGTGTTTTGTACTAGGCCGTTTCTTTCAAGAATCTTGTTTTGTGTTAGAAATAATCCTTTCTTCCAACCAATCGTTTTTCTTCACTTTTTCTTCTTATCATAGCACCTTCTATTTCCATGAACACGGGTTATTTAAAAAAGTTATTGAATTTAATGTTAGACATTAGTTCTTGTACATAATTTTATACTAGGATTTTCATTGGTAAATTTTTTAGACTTCCAGCTAAATTTCAAGACCGAACTTATTAGTTTATTCTCTACTTTGGTAAGGATTGGTGTCTTATACATGTTGGTGCTTATAATAAAAGCATTTCTTTATAAAAGCTGCAAGTTTTTCTAACTCTTCCATCAGATAAAGCTGTTTACATTTAATGCGTTTTTGAGGGTGGAATCAAATAATGTAGGTAGCTTTCCTTAGGATCAAATAAAGTCGATAGCATTAAATAAATTATGGGTTGGGTTAAGGTAAAGCTGTTAGCTTTATTGGATCTAAATAAAGCTGTTGGGGATAAAGAAATAGTTGTGTTAAAATAAAGTATGGGTTTCATGCCAGTAATAAATAAGTAGTTAGTTATGGATTAGGGAGGTGATAATGTTATAGAGCTAATAATAAGAGGCCTTTAACAATTCAGAAGCATCTATCCTTGGTGGTTCTTTTCATAAAAATTGGCCATCTTATCAACAAGGCAGCTAAATGTGGGAGTTCTATTGTGTCAGGCATCAGGACAACTTCAGATTTGTAGCTCATAATTCAGAAGATAGGTGAATTCAATCTATGAACTTGCTTATATTATAAAGTATATGCTCTTTATTACTGGGGTAGGGGACAGAACCCACTGATAAGCGTGAACCCTCAACAACACATTTTCTAGAATTGAGGAGCAGATTCTTTTTGTTGTTTTTTTGTTGTTTTGTGTTTCTTTTTTTATAATGTAACTACTGGTTTCTAACAGGAATGTTACATTGTATCAGAGCCTTCATTCTGGCAACGGTTGGTGTGATAAAACAGAAGAAAAGGAACAAAAGTAAATAAATAAAAATGGATCAAGTAAATTTCAATTGTTGGTGGTCTAGCTTCTTCTTTGCATAAATTGGCAGAAGGAATTGCTGTGATAAACAAGAGTTTAGTTAAATTGGAAGCACACAAAAGCATGGAAGCCAAGAGTTTATGTAAAAAGGATGGTGAGAGGATTAAAGTTATGATTTATAGAGGAAGCCAAGAAGGAGGCTGAAGTATGCTTCATGAAGAATACAAGAGGAAGGGGTTGATGGAAAGGACACTAGAATCATTACAACAAAAAAGGGATAACTACAGCTTTGAAGGGAAGTAATTTTCTATCTCCAATGCAAACAAGTTTTCCCTAACTCCTTTTCAGAACCATACCAATTTTGTACCAATGTTAATGGATCTAAGGAGTATAATAGATGCTTAATAATGGGTTCTGTTTGAAATCTGCTAGAAAGTGGAGTAAGAGAGATGTATGCAAAAACTGACTGTTGTTATGTTCAGAGTAGTTATAGAAGAAATGAAGAATCGAATCCCACACCACATGAAGATATTAATCTTGAAACAATAGAGCAAACAGATGAACAAAATGATCCTGATATCAAATCAAAAGAAGGTGCAGCAAAACTTTCTTGCACTTTCGTTTGATGAAGGATCAGGATCAACTGATTTGGAAGGATATGCGAATATGTAAATGGTAATACAGTGTAAATGTCTTGTACTTACATTGCAGATAGTCACAATGTATGCAGTCTTCCATGTAATATGTAGATAGCAGTTTCAAGTGGATATAAAAAAACAAAAAGCGAGGATAAAAAAGAGTCATTGGTGTCGCTTGAATCATTTCTCTTTCTTTCTAGGTTCAAAGAGGAAAATGAAGTCTCATTGGTGTCCTTTCACCTCCTAGTTGATGCTTAATCTATAAACAAGGGGCTTTATTTCATGTCTTAGCAGTTGAGGATGGAGAGGACTTACACAAGAGAGTTGCAGGAAAGTAGCTGGGATATGGAAAGCGTACCACAGTGAATCCCACTTATTCTTGCTCCATTGAGAACTGCAGTCCCTTTGTACTAGCATACTTGTGCATAGTTGAGCCACAAGGCCAAGTTTTCCATGTTAATTTTTCCCACACAGGGTTTTCCAAGATAAATGTTGATATCTATAAGTGAGTTTGGTTTTGGTGTTCATCTTAACTTAATTGTTCTGAGATAATATTCGACAAGTAATTTCTAACATTTCTACAATACTTGTAAGCATAGTTCCAAAGTAATTAAGAAGAAAATAAAATTCATTTGCGAACTAACTACATTGAAGCTAGTGTTGCTAATCATTTTGGTATCAGAGCAGGTATTCCTAGCAAAGGAAGCAAAAGAGTGGGTATATGACAATCACAAGACAAGTTAGAGTACAAGGACAAGGAGAATTGGAGAAATATCAAAGTGAGATAGGCTCAAGTGGTTGGAGACCTTCACATATAGCCATGGAGGAATGGAATGGAGATAGAGAGGTTTAAAGACTGCAGTCCTTGTTGTAGAAAATGGGTAGTACTTGAAGGAGAGAATGGGAAGATTGGGAAAGAGAGATCTCAGGTAGTGGAATCTCAATCCAATTTTTCTAAGGTTCAATCTACTTTCATGCAAGATTGTGTAAAATCTGCCACTTGGTCACTACAATTTTCTTTTGTTCATGACAACTACCAACTTAACCGACCAAGCATCTTTCATCTAAAGTTGAAGTGCTGATTTGAAAAGTTCTTCATTCATCATGGTGACAACAAATCAACGTCACCACTTATATGCTTACACTCAAAAGTGCTAAGCTCATACAATTAGGGTCATCCCTAGACCCAAACCTAAACCTTGAGGGTTCATGATGACCTTGCCTATGTATCCTCTTTTAGGAAACAAAGGCTTCCTTGTTCGCACTTCACTGTTAGAGGGAGTTCATTCTCTCCTCTTGTAAGATCTCTGATCTCACCTTTAACCCAAGACTATTTGTTAAGCATAAGATATCAACTTAGTCCAATTATATTACAATAATAATGATTTGCCATCAAGTGTTGGTTCCATACCAACATTACTGATCATCCAAGATGGATTGGATGTCAACATGGTATGATCTCCCATCCTTGGATGAACCTATTTTTGTAATTAAATAGTGTGCTGCCCAAGCCACTTGGTCTCTATGAAAAGCCCTCTCCATCCTTTTAGTTGAAATGATCCTGGGAGCTCCGTTAGATAAGCCTAGAAGAACTAACTCCTTTCCCTTGGATTTGAATCTCAACTCCATAGTTTGATAGTTTTGGGTAAACTTGCTAAGTGAATGCAACCATTGCACGCCCAAAACCACATTTGTCTCACCAATGCTAAGCACATAAAAACTATGCTCCACGAGGTTTCGGGGATAGCGAGTACCCGATACGTCGGGACGAGTTTCTGGTACGGGGGTACTTTTGGGTCATTTTTTAGGGGACGGCAGGGGACGGCTGATAAAAAAATAGGGAAGTGTTTAAAAATATAGAGAAATTTCAAATGTTCACAGCATAACATTGATAAAGCATTCATTCTAGACATTGTATAAGCTTATTACATATCATTAGACTTGAATTGAGATTTCACATGAGAATCGACAAACAAATTAATAGAATTCAAATGCTTTTCATTATCAATGTGCATACATATCATATAAGAGTCTGATAATTATAACCAAAATGCCCAAAGGCTCCAAGTCTCAACTATGAAATGACATGATAAACATAAAACTAAGAAAATATATCGCTGTCTAGTGTCCCTAATCAGCAAAAGGTAGGTCTAAATCAGCATTGCCTTCGTCATCGGAGCTCGAGTCTAAGTCATTGTCAGTGTCCATGTCAATAGAAGGATCTACCTCAACCAATGGAACCCCAACCAATCCCTCCTGTTCATCCTCATCCTCAATTTGCATAGCATTTATTTTATAAAAAAACTTTGACTTTTAAAAAAAAAAACTTTTTTTTTCTTTGCTGGGCTGTAGGGTATTGCTAGCCATACCTGGTATGGTTGAGGTACGGTTGGGCAGTACCAGGTACTGCTAGCAGTACCCAAGTCCCTTGGAAGTATCGAGTACTTGGAGGGCAAAAAGGGACGGCTAGGGTATGTTTCCTAGCCGTACCTGTGTCCCCGTTTCGTACCCGATATGGGAAACAGGCAAAAAACATAGGGGACGCGTCCCCGTGGAGCACAGCATAAAAATCATCATACACTTTGTGTCTTCCTAAAGTCATATCAAGATCCTCTTGTTGCATGGAATAGTAAACCCATCAGCCATTGTAACATTGAATCCCTCAAAATCATCTATCTTCAATCCCATCCTAGTCACAAAACCCTCATAAGTGAAGTTATGGGTAGCTCCATTATCAATCAATACTGCCACTCTGTGACCCTATAAGACTCCTCGGGCTAGAAAAGGATGATGCATGGTTTACGTGAAAGGCTGAAAGTGTGGAAAGTGTGCCTCCCGAAGATTCTTCTCCTTCCTTGCTCTCATGTTTTTCCTCATCAACTACAACCTTGGGCTTGGTTTCTTCTACCTCTTAATCCTCATTGGGAATCACCTCTATGTAGTGCACTTGTCCCTTTCCCAAGCATTTGTGTCTTGACTCCCATGGCTCTCTACGAAAAAAGCATAATTTTTTCCTTTGAAGTTCATTCTTGGATTCTTTAACTGCATATGGTTTTGGGGGTAGAGTCTTAAGTTGAGGGAAAACCTTATGAAAAGGTTTCTTATCCTTACTTGATGGTGCAATCTTGGAGTAGAACTTGTTCTTAATCACGAAATCCTCCAAATTTATTGCTCTCTTGATGGACTCTTGTAGAGATACTGGATCAAAGTCCTTGACCAAACCCTTGAGTGGTTTGGCTAGTCCCTCCACAAATAAGACAATGAGTCTCCTCTTTGTTACGTCAAAAACCATAATTGATACTCGCTGAAATTCTACTACATAATCATCCACTTTGCCATGTTGTCTCAGTTGGGCCAACTCCCTAAAATGTATCTTGGGGTCCTTCTCGTCAAATCTACAATTTGAGTCTCAGTGCAGGTAACGATGTGATAGTGTGATCAACTAGTAATGCCACCACTTATGAGCTATACCCTCCAAATAAAGAATTGCAAATTTGATGGCTTCTTCTTCTAACATAGGGCTGAGTGAGAGATAGATGTTCAACTTTTGGGTCCAAGCACATGCAGTACTTTTCCTTGATCCGTCAAAAGAAGGGAGAGTCAACTTGTTCATTCTCTGCTGCAAATCTCTATGAGGTTGCTGTGTAGGGATTCTTCTGCTCTTGATCTGCTCCTTGATCTAAAATTATAGTAGTTTGCAAATGAAATCTGATTTCTACTGTTTGGATCAAGACTCATGTATTCAACCATACAAGCATTGAAATCATATGTTGTTGGATTTTGGTCCTCTTCCTTCGATGGTGTCTTGTAATGACCCGACCCTTCGGTAAAATAATTTTTTTTTTTCCACATTTACATGAAAGGAGTAAATAAATGTGCTAACAAGTTATTGCAATATAATTTTTCTTTCCTTTATTGATAATATATGAACATGATATCATATTACAATTACAATAAAGATTCCATTTCATTACAATAACTTCACAAGTACAAGTAACGAGAAAACATACCTTAACTATCATAGCTCCAATGAGCTTTAGAACAAATAGTAGTAAGAAGGTCCAGGAATCCGTCCTTTCAAATCTTGGTGCGCTAGTAGCCTTCGGAGGAGGAGAAGCATCACTCGGGCGCTTTTCCGCCAACCACAGACTTATAATGCGGTCCCACGCACATCTATCATTCGATAGATGGCCCTCCCTTCAACGAAGAGATTGGTTGGGTAACCGATACTATAAACCAACTGAGCATAGTGCTGTGTCCTATTCACAACTAGAACCTTGCTATTTCACAATCTCATACTAATACAAGGATCACGATGAACTGACAATGTAGTCTCAAGCATTACACAATCTAAGTGGATGTCGTACATTGCACTACTTTGATCAAAGAGTTCTCATTCAGTACTTCGAATGAAGGTCATCTATCATATACACTACTCAGGGCTGATTTGACTTAGGGCTATCTTACACTACACATAGGCTATTTCCTTCAATGGGTATTCAGTCACCCCAGACTACTTGCAACAAAACTATGTACTTAGAAACGAAACAGTCTACAAGTGTCTTGTAACATAACTCCTAATCCAGAAATCTTTATCCTAGGAGTGCTTAGCTTGTCCCAGTTAACCTAATAACTTAAGCTTAAGACCATACTTGGTTTTGCCTTCATTTCGATCCTAATAGATAATAACTACTTCATCGTATTCCCCATATATGGAGATCTGCAATACTCATTCTAAATGCATTTCAATCCCTTCCCTTATCTTCTTTCACATTAATTCCCTTTACTTAAATTCCCTTTTAAGCATAATAATTAAACATTTTCCTTTCCCCTACAACTACATTGCATTCAGGAAATATCTTTCAGCCTTTGCAAACACAACAACACAAAGAAATAGAAACATAATAATTCATTCTTTCTTTCACACAGAAAAACAGCTATGATTGTCTTTCAACCTATGCACAATAGTAAACACAAAGATTCCTTTTCTTTTGAATAATCAATAATAGAGTGGAAAGAGAAGAATTTCCCCATGCTTATTTTCAAAGCTTTCCTTTAAAGAAGACATCTTAGCGCTTGCAACGATTGGCAATTTTTCTTCAAATTGCAGATTTCTCTTCTCAACTTATCTCACAAATGCCTCTTCTCACTCAATTGTATACACTTAGAAATTGATATCCTCAACTACCAGAATAGGTGAATGCTCTCAGCATATGATAAACTCATAGTAAATAACAAGCTCACAGCAGTATGGACGCTCTCAGAAATATGAAAACTCAGAAAATAGAAAGAACTCTCTGTGAATATGATTCTTAGGATTATGAAACTCACAGTGAATGAAAACACTCAGAATTATGAATGAGCTCTCAGAAATTTCGAATTCCAATAGAAGTAGCGAAGAAGAGTGGCCAGGGCAGCCTTTTATAGAGTCCGTTGTTCAACAAATTCCTCTTCTCCAGGCATGTAAATTGCCAGGACTGATGTTTGAATAATTCCATTAAGAAATGTGGCGAATTTTTGAGGAAAATCGTCCTCCAGCAGATCAAGAATGTTTCAACTTGCATATGTTAAAAAACTGGTAACTTGACACCTACAGGCATCCCTCAATTTTGGTGCGATTCTTCAGAAATTGTTTGATGATTTCAACATTTATGAATCGGTCATGGTTGTATGAAATCCACATTGCCATTTTCAGGGTTTGATTGCCAAGCAATCAATTGCGTTTTCTCATTCCCAGGCGACCTGGTCATGGCGTGCGTTTCAGGCACGTATTTCTTCATATGCAGCTCCATTTTTTTTTTCTCTCTTTTCAAAGGTTTCTCAAAAGTTTCCAATGAAATATTTCTCCTTTACAAGTTTGGTGCGATTTATTTCCAAAAGGTTCAATTCACAAAAAGTGATTAATATTTCGTCATTTGATTTAAATCGATTTCCATAGTTCAATATCTCATGGATTGATTTATTCATTGACTTTGATATTTTGAAAATAAAGTCCTCATTTAACTATGAGATGTATCAATTCCTAATTCATTTCAAAATATATATATATATATGTTTTGGTAAGACTATTATATATATATATATTTATATAATATCAAATATATATATTTACATATATAAACATATATATGCATGTACATATTTATTCATTGAATACATATATTGCGAGCCAGTCAGCATACTTTCAATATATATATCTATGTATATGTGTATATGTAAATTCCATGGCAATATTATAATAATATTATATCCACAGATAATAGGTAGCGCGTGTATGTATATACATGTGTATAATTGTATATACCTTCGTGTACACGTATGTGTATGTATACCATGTCGACACATATGTATGGGCATATCCGTTTGCCGATCATACGTCTGTATCGACATGTTTATATATATAGATACATGTACATAATGTATACATGTGTATACATACCCACTCAACCTATACCCATATATTACTCACATTTTCCACACAATGATCTCAATATAGTAAGTCTGATAGACATATAAACATCACTCACAAAGCACAAAGAAGTAAACCAGACTCCTAAATCCTATGGATGACTTATCAAGACCAACTTATCTGACTTAGTTCCTCCAAACCCTTAGTGATGTGTGTGTATGCTCAAATGGTTCACTTTACCGGTTATCCGACCAAGCTCCTCTCCCGAGTGATGTTTCCCCTCCGCCTGGAGGAATGAACCTTTTCCTGCAACCACTAGCACATACCTTTAGCAGCATCATATAATTAAACATCTTTAAAGTTAGAATAACTATACTTCAATAACCATCTATTCATATATGCAGTATTTCACCATGAATAACATCAATTGAGACAACATCAAATGAAACAACATCAAGTGATATAACATTCATATTGATAACAAGGTACGTGCATCATTAATTCATCTCGAGAATTCACATCACATTTACTTTTACCATATCTAGTAATAGTAAATAGTAACCTCACATTTTGGGATGTAACATGTCTCCACACTAGGCAAAAAAGTAGTCTGGAAAGGCCTAGCTGCTGACCCAACTGAGACTTGGTTATGACCACTTTGATTTGAATTGCTCCCTTTGCTTGCATGGTTTTGTGTGTGCTTGGTGGAATTTAAAGTGGCATTCATATTCTGCAATTGTTGCATCATGTAGATGAGTATCTGATTGTTTGCTCCTGTTTTTGCAAGAAAACATTTAGTTTATCTCCCTGATCTGCCATGTTTCTCTTACATCTGCCTCCTATTCCAACACTGATTTCTGTTTGTGCAGCTTCCAGCCTTTTCCTTTATCTTTCTAAGGCCCTCAAATCTCTTTGACTCAACTGCATGCAATCAATAATTGCAACCACAGTCTGGCAGGACTGTTAGCTCTAATACCAATCAGATGCCCCTAGGTTTTTTTCAAGGTTTGAATTCCTTATAATGATTTTCTCTGGTAAGTTATCAGGGTTTTCCAAAACTAAAATGAACAGGTCTGTTCACTGCTATTGTTGTGGTATTTAACAACTAGAAATGAAATATAAATATCATTGCTGCTATCAATCAGATTTAAATCAATTTGAAATTGCAAACAACCCCCTTGTGATTGATATTATTCTTCAACTTATCACACAGAATATTTGATCATCAAATGTATGTTTCACGTAAAATGAGTTAACTAGACTTATGGCAGTCCTTGAGGCATATAAATTTGTCTTTTACTGATCAATAATCCCCTCTAATACTCCTGCATTCAGAGCTGGGTAGTCAGCCTTCTTGGTTTGTTGCAAATGAGGTGAGTAGGGTAGATGATCAACTCAGAATCCGTGATAGTCTGGTAACAGTAGCAATTAATTAGAACTAGATCAAATTTGTCCAGTAGTGAATCACCTTGAAGTATGAGGGTGGCTGCAATATGTAGGTATGCGAGGGATTTCCTGAGTAGGGGTTTCTTGATTATGGGTGCAGTGTTGTACTCTTTTGCAGCAATCCAACAATCAGCCACCTCAGCGACCTCAATAACCAGTCCTCTGGAGCCTATTGGGTCGTCTAATTTGCCCTTGATTATTGTTGCTGGATCGTTGCTAATGATGTAGGGCGACCTCTTGAGTGATATACTCAACAAGGGAATGTCAAGGATGGTGCTCAGTCATTTGGTTTGGAAATTATGTACCAATTTGTTTGCCCTAGCGTTCAGATTACAAGAGGTAGCACTCCAATAAGCCACAGTTTGTCCTCCCAAATTTCCCTGTAAACCTGATCGCTTGATTTGGACACAAGACCTTTAATTAACACATTAAAATTCCTATTCTGAATTGTAAAATGAGGTAGGGTTTTTGTCCTAACCTCTCAATTGCCTTCAAGGGCTTTCGTCCTTGTTGGCTTGAAATTTTAAAACTCAAAATATCAACTGATTATGTGAAATCAGGCACTCAAAATGAATCCTCAAACCTGCAATTGTACCTTCTTTGTTTAGGGTTGATGGGTCCTATTGCTGGGCTCTAAAATTTAAATGTTTTTTATTATTTAATTATTTTTATATTTTATAATATATAAGTTATTTATTTTTTATTAATTTAGTGTTAAGAAACACTTTTGATTAATATTAATAATGATGTTATAGTTGACAAAGGAGAGGGGACATGACATTATATATATTATATATACACATATAATAATTGCACAAAATATACAAAATAACATACAAAACACAACTGATAATTGATAATTCGATGTTAATTGTCAAGTATTAAAGATAATTCAAAATGGCTAATAATTATATTAGTGCAACTGCAATGGAAAATAAATACAAATCATCATATTGGCACCTCATCATCATTCAAGACAAAGGGAAGCTGGCTGTTAGGGTTTTTAAAAAAAAATTCTTTTTGTTTTGGGCCAAATCCACAGGCTTGGGGTAGGACCTAGGAAAACCCAGACCAGACCTGGAATCAGAACCCAGTCCAGGCTCAGCCAGGGTTGTTGCAGAATCCAGTAACAGAGTACTTAAACTGATCGTTCTCTATAAATTTTGTTTGGAGAGTTTGGGCTGATCAACTCTTCATGTTTTGCCTGTTATTGGATCTTTAGCTGTCTTTTTTGTCTTAATATGGTATATAAATTTATAATGATTCTTGCTAGTATATTCTTAAAATTGAAAACCCAAAGGCCATACCTTAGTTAGATGTTGTAATGAGAGAAT
Source organism: Sequoiadendron giganteum (assembly GCA_007115665.2). Classification (NCBI taxonomy): domain Eukaryota; kingdom Viridiplantae; phylum Streptophyta; class Pinopsida; order Cupressales; family Cupressaceae; genus Sequoiadendron; species Sequoiadendron giganteum. Next base: position 637,264,428 of record CM021102.1, read on the forward strand.
CTGTGACCTTGAATTACAGGGATCATTAAAAGAAATTTAGGTAGCCTCTCAAAAGCTTAACAATCATACATCATTAGCAATCAAATATGAAAACTAAATTTTTAATTGTGCATTCGTTGACCATGGAGGTAAGGAGGTATACTAAATCATATTAAGTTTCAAATCAACAACCATTAATATTCTTGGAAATTATCTTTTGACATGTAATTTGGTGCAATACACCAAACATATTCACTTCCTTTTTACTGACAAAGATTCCTTTGGAACTGGGAAACATCTTTGGAGTAGGGTGCATGTTTGGTAGACAGCTATTCATCTCAGACATGTGGTAATGTTTATGAGATGTATTTGTATTCTGTGCTATGGTAGATGTTGCCTGCTAAAAAAAACAAAAAAGCTAAAAAAAAACAAAAGCAAAACTGGGAAAGAAAAATGAGAAAGAAAAAGCTAACCAGAAGCCTTAAAGATTAAATAACCTCACGCAGTCTCTTTCTCACTATAAATAATAGAATTAGCAGGGATTTGGAGAGAATGCAAAAGATATAAGCAAGATTCTAATAAGAAAGGAGAGTACAATAAAAAATATAGATTGAAGCTCCAGGAAGCATGGCACCAGAGGATAGATGTGAGAAACATCCTCATTTCTATTAATAATTCAAGATTCGTGACAGTGCATTTCAATTAAAAATTTTCTTGTGTGCATGTATCAGGTATAACCTGATTTTTAAATGGTATTTCTATATCCATACCCACAACTTCTAGTATTATCAGAGTACCAGGACTCGCTGGCTAATTGGCAGACTTGTGGAGACATGGGCCAAACCAGGCTTGTTGAGACATGGGGACTCAGCTGTGAGGCCTGGCGAGTTCTGTCAGATTCGGCAGGCTTATTGGGATTTGCGAGTCTTGAGTCCTAGACTTGGCTGGCCAAAAATCAGAAAAAAGGTTCCCGTCTGGATCAATTTTCAGTTTTCTCTACCCTTCACTATGGAACTAAGTTGCTGAATTGGGTATGGGTACAGGTATGGTGACTCGGTATGACAGTATCTCTTTTTGGGGGGCTGGGTACATTTGATGACCATACAAAAAGCATATAAAAATCATAAGTATATACAAATATGCAAATAGGAACTGAATTCAAAATACCATACAAATCAAATCCAAATATATATTAATACTACTTAATAAAATTATACTTGGTGGCTTCACATTTATTAATAATTCTTTAATTATAAATATTATTAAAAAGTTAATTTAAAAATAAAAATGTATAGACAAAATTATACAGATTTTATAAAAAGATAAACCAGAAAAGTTGAAGTATTTTAAAATTAAAATATTTATTTAATAAATGTTTCTAACTTAAATATAAAAATAAGACAAAATTGTATAAATTTAAATATTAAAATATAAAAGATTAAAATATCAAAACATAAAAGATGAATATTAAAACATTTGAGGTAAAAATAAATTAAAAATTTATAATTTTTTCAAATGCAAATAGAAACCTAAAACGACACTTTTTCACCAATAAGCACACACATGCGATTCACCTACAATGAAGGTCCATCTATGTATGTTTCATTGTGGTCCACGTTGATGAAGATGTGGATGCAATGGGTATTTGAATGGTGGAACTGATTTAAAATATCTAAGCCACTCTTCAAATTTAGAAAGTTAAATCCAAAAGCCAATCTTCAAGTTTGAGCAAGTTAAATAAAAAAAAAAAAAATCGTGTCTGTTCATTGTGGTTTATTCTTTAGTTTGCGCTTTGCTTTTTCCCTCCTATGACTCAGGAAATAAATGAGGAAAAGCAACTAACAAGAGAATGGAGGACAGAGGACAAGCAACACAAAAATGAGTTGCAACATTTTTTTTGCCTTTCGCAGCACAAAAACAATGAAAAACAATGTTGCATTTTACCTTTTAGGTTTTTGGCGCTCTTTTCGAATTTGACTAGGGTTTTTTCATTAAAAATAAATAAATAAAAAGCACAAAATTTGCACCAAGTGCTGGAATCGTGTCGGAACCCATGAAAAAATGCCATGTCAACACTAGAAATGGGCTGGAATCTTGTGGTGGATCAAACAAGTTTTGGGCTGTACAAACATGAACCCTGGTTGATTCTGCCGGGATTTTTAGCCGTAACTGATTGGCTGATTCTGAGGCGTAGTGTACTTGGTATCAGTTGAGGAAATGGCTTATGGAAAAGCAACTAACAAGAGAATGGAGGACAGAGGACAAGCAAAATAGAAATGAGTTGCGACATGTTTTTTGCCTTTTGTAGCACAAAAACAATAAAGAACAATGTCGCATTTTACCTTTTAGGTTTTCGGCGCTCTTTCCGAAGTTGACTAGGGTTTTCTTCATTAAAAATAAATAAATAGAAAGCACAAAAATTGCACCAGGTGCTGGAATCATGTTGGGACCCATGAAAAAATGCCATGTCAACACCAGAAATGGGTTGGAATCTTGTGGTGGATCGAAATAAGTTTTGGGCTGCAAAAACGTGAACCCTGGTTGATTCCACAGGGAGTTTTAGCCTTACCTGATTCTGGGACGTAGTGTACTTGGAATTGGCAGAGGAAATGGCTATGGAATGTTCCATTGTTGTCTATGCTTGAGCTGTTGCTGAAGAAGCCATTAAAGTGGATTGCTCCCTTGTTTTCTCAACTGTGGAGAATCCTAGCTGCCATTGTTCATCTGTACTGGACATGGGCTCTGTTGTTTACTTCAAAATAGTCTGCTTATCCATCCAGGGATTAAGTAGGTGGTTCTAAATCATACCTTGCTATAATAGAGAGCTCTCCTTCATTAATTTATGCTCAGCCTCTGCTTTCAGGACTTTGCTGATCTCCAACCAGTACACTTATAAGGCTTTGTATGACTGCTTTATTGCAGTTGTGTTGAGAACTTTGAGGATTACATATTGTGCATCACTGCTAGCAGTTAGGGTTTCATTTTAGTCTCTCATTTGTGCACACCTGCACATTCTTCTTACTCTAAACTGAGATCTGCACATGCATTGCCTTTTAGGGTTTGAGAATGGAAAACCACTGCATTTAGCTAGGTTCTTTTACCTTATCCGCTCATAGTTAGAAAAGGAAAAGGATTTTTTTTTCTATTCCAACAGTAAGTTGAGACATAGGAAACTAGGTGAATGACTAACCTACTGTCGGCTTTCCTTTGATGTTCCTCACTTATTGCACAAAATCATACCATAGATCTAGATGGCTAAATTTGCCTGAGATTTCTTCCGGTCCCTTTGACCTTTCCTTGGTCATTCAGGGACATTAATTTAATTTCTTTCTTTCTTTCTATGTTTGCCTGAGGGAAACTCCAGTTGTTTTAGCTTCTAGAATCTCCTAGCATGCTCTTCAATGCAACTTAAAACATCAAAAGAGGCAAAATTCAATTCATCATTAGGGTCACCCCATTAGGTCAATCCTTTAGAATCATAGGATGTAAGATGCCTTCTATACTTGGTTGCTTCCTATGGGATGTTATTAGTGCACCTATTACTAAATACTAACCCTTCTTTATAGGCAATGAGTATTTTATTGGTGTTTTGGAATTGGCCCAACTAGATCAATATCTTTACCAATTTTAATATCAATACTAGCTGTCTTGTACTGCACATCAAATATTTGCAAGACATACCATTCTACTGAGGCCTCAAAATTATAAATGAAAATATGGGGTAGGGTTTTTAATCACTTTGGAAAGCATCCCTCATTTGCTCAATGCATACTTGTGTATGTGATCAAAGTAGTTTGTATTTGATTAGTTTATCTATATTATGCCTTTAAAGTTGAATTAGAGAACAGTGCATAGAAAAAGCTTTAAATCTTTAAAAAATATCTATATTTCATAGTTTTTTCAATTTGCCGAGACAGTGCTGAATCCGATTGAGTCCAACGTCAGCCGGCCAAGTCTCTGTTGAGTTCTAGTTTGGTAATTAACCATATGATATACCTACACATAAGCATTGAATGTACATATTGCAAACCTTTCTGCAGTTTATTTTTATTTTACTGTATTTTGCACTTAATTTACTAGTATTAAAGAAATTCTTTAGGTACTCCTCTCTTACGTATTTGATATATGATATGCTTTAGAAGCTTTGGGCTCTTGTCACATGTACAGACTGAAAGCATTAAAACTTTGTTAAGATCCAAAACACTTCTTAAATTCTTTATTTGGCACGATGGCAGTATCATTTGTCACTCTGTTAATAGAAAATCTTTCTTTCTTTTTTTCACATCAAATTTCAGTTGAAGTGTGAATATAATGTAATGTAAAATGCATGCCTGGATGAAAAGCCTTTTGATAATGCATGAGTGAGAACATTTTTATTATATTTTGTCAATATCTTTTTACATGTAGTTTGAATTTATGTGTATCTCTATACTTTCAGGTTTTATGGGAGGATAATGATACTGGGTCAAAGTGGGCACGGGTGAACTGGTTTTACTATCCCAACGACATCCCACAGACGGTGAGCCGTCCCACAACACCAGAAAAGGATGAGGTGTGTTTTTTTTCTGCATTTTCATTTTACCTGTGGGTTGATTACTTTTTAGAATACCTTAAACAATAAGAGTGGTCATACCCATCATTGTGCTTGTTCCTTATGTTTTTTTCTTTTCTTGTAGTTTGTAGATCATTTTGTTACGCTCAAGGAAAAATTGGCTCCATTCCATTTTTCCAAGAAGTTTATTATGGCAGAGTCTGCATGTATTCCCACCCTATCATGAAAAGTAGACTAAGAGCCACAGACATCATGGCATATTCAGTACTTGAATTTATTTGATGAAATTCTGTGATTTGATTAATGACTTTCTTTCCCTATTTTTACATGTTTTCTCTGGTTTCAAATTCAAAATTCTATCATCTTGGTTTTGAGATTTGTTCTCTCTGACTATTCTATTTTGTCTGATGTGGTCAGCCCTTTTGAAATAGAAGATGAGACACCTTTATCTCAGGTCTATCTGCTCTTTTCCCTCTGTAACAAGAATGTTAGAAGGAATTCATCCAAGATGTTGTTGCAACTCTAGAAGACATGATTTTTACACAGTCCATGAAAAATTGTATGATTGCTTTTGGTTTTAGCTATGTATATTTTTCCAATCAGTATACACAGTTAAAACCAAGAGTAATCATACAATGTCCTGACTCTTTCAATTTTTCTGCTATGCACTCTATATGATACCCTTTTTATTTAAATAATTCATAAATACATGATGCACAATGAGTAATGATTGTTTTTCTCTTCTATTCATTGAAGAAACCTTTCCCCCATTTCTGGATGGACTGAAATTTCTGAGATGCTGCTGCAATAAGTTTTCCTCTTCCAAACTCCAAGATTGGGTTGGAGATGGTATTGCATTTTAAATCTCTTTGGACCAGTATTTTTATCCTATCCAGGGATATTATGTTCAGGTTTGGTGAAAGCTGTTATAGTAGACTTTGTTGGTACTTGGTAGTTGAAGCCACTGACAAAACATTTATATATATGAAACCCATAAATCATAGTGACTTTGCAAAAACTCAGCAAGCTGTTTTTTGACTCGTTTTTGGGTCTGGTGGAATAACACTGCAAAAACTTGGCAAATAAAACAAACATAAGATACGAAAAATGTTTATAATCATATTTTTCAAAATTTCAAGTTGATTTTCTCTCTGTCGGACTTGGCTGAGTCGGCAAATCAAGGTTGCAGACTTGCGGAGTGTGACTTTGTCTTGGATTGTGAATCCTTACCGAGGCTTCCCAAGTCTCAATGCACGGCTATAAATACATACACAAAGCTTACAATCTGTTTGAGAAATTTAAACTTCCTTGCAATATATCATGGCAGCTGCCAAGAAACTGACAGGAGACCACAGCTGCCCTAAAAGATCAGATTGATGCTGGAATGCTTAACCTGGGAAACAAAACTGTTTGGGAGCTTCTAGTGAAAAGGGAGAAAATGGGAATGTTCTGACCAATTACTGTTGACTATCTTGTAACATATACATGATTCCCAATGTTATGCCTGATCTCAGTGAGTGTAGAGAGTAAATTTCTGAAGTTGCATGTTGAGGAGGACATTGAGAGAAAGAATTTAAGTGTGGATGATCACATCTCAAGTCATTTAGAGGGTTTGATAAATAAAAAGGAACTACATGGAATGTTTCCATTGATTAGAGCTAAAACGTGCATAATAAATCCAAGTTGATTACCATAATATAAATTATGTGTATGGTATATGTTTTGAGAGGTGCACCTCTTCAAAGTCCTGTCACACAATCTATCCTTGATGCCTGGGGCAATTGTCATCCAAATAATCATGTGATAGAATCCTAGTGATAATCAACTCAAGGGACCATCACATAACTTCATAGAATATTATTATGATCTCCAAGAAGGCAAATAAGACAAATTACATTACCTTATAATGACGTTTGTGTCATTAAGGTAATCCCGGTCCATGGCAAGGTGGTGGGCAGACAGAAGGTTTGGGTTTAGAAATGATGAAGGGAACATACTCCTATCTTTTACAGAGGACTATGACTCCACCATAAACACTGTGGCTGAAGAAAGGGCATTGTTCAGAGGGCTCAGCATCTCCAAATATTTGGAAGAAGAAATTGATCGTAGAAGGGGACACACTAATTATGATCAACAGTGTAAATAGATGATGCTTCCCAAATTGGCAAAGCAACACAATCATTCAGGGACACAGCTTAGTTTGGGCAACAGCTGAGTTTGCCCACAGGCTTTCCCATTTCATTAAGCTGAGAGACTTTCTACAATGGCAGCAAGGTACGGAGCATCATGGTGTGATTGTGTACTTGAAAACTGAAACATGGACGGTGTATATTTTGAAAGAAAAAACTAAAACTATAAAATAACTCTTAAGCAAATAAAATTACTATAAAATAACTCTTCAGTAAATAAAATAACTTGAGACTGATATCTCTTGGCATTTTTTAGATAGATGTATTTATGAAATATCCCCAATGGGATCTGCCCTAAAATTCTGTTTTTTATTTCTGCTCAAACCCTAATTCTGATTTCTGATTTCAAACAAAATATCACAGTGAACATACAAGTGCCCAAACATGACAAATAAACGTGCCAAATGATGCTACCGATTGATATTCATATCAAACATGAAATCCACCATGAAAAAGACAAGATAGGGCATCCAAATGCAACATACAGATCTGTTTTTCTGTAAATAACTTCTGCGCGTTACAAAACTGAATATTCTGGACAGATTTTACAAAGAACTCAAGGGCTCAAACATGCCAAACACATAGTTGGAAAACTCGCCCCAAGAAAAAACTCGCCAAGCCAAAAACTAGAGAGTTTTTAAAACTCGGAAAAAACTCGGCAAAAAAACTCGGGAACTTAAAAAATTGCATAAATTTCATTAGAAACACATTTTTTTTGCAAAATTCAATGACAAGATGAATCCAATGAATCCATAAATGAGTACAAAAGTGTTTTCTATTAATTTTGATTGACTTCAATGTAAATTGATTACAAAATCGCATTCTTATGCGGAATCCCAATGGCTAAAAGCCTGAAAGTCTAATACATGAAAGCAATAAAACTAGAACTAGAAGCAAATACTAAACAGTAACTAAATACAACATGCTAGGCTTTCCTCTTCCCTAGTCTAGCAGCAGCTAGGGAAGAAGGGGTGGGTCCTCTAGCCCTCCCGCGTGTGCGTGGAGGTGGTGGCGGTGATTGCACTCGCGGTGCTACTGCTACTGCTACTGGCTCCTCGGCTGGCATGGAAGGTTGTGTCTGTGGCTCTGGCTCAGGAATGTCCTCCAGGAATGTCCTCCAACCCTACATCTCCTGATGCACCCACATCCTCCATTGCTTGTCTCTCAAAGTCAAGGATCTCGTCCGCGCTAAACAATGGAGGCTGCTCATCTCGCCCTATCCAATCACTATAAGGATCTATCTCATCTAAATCAATAGGATCCAGTGATTTTTCTTCTACTCTCTTTGTGCGCAACCGAAGGTTGTATTGCACAAAGACAAGATCATTCAGGCGCTTTTGTGCTAACTTGTTCCTCTTTTTCGTGTGAATGGACTCGAACAAGCTCCAATTGCGCTCACAACTGGATGCACTACAGGGCTGACATAATACGCGGAGGGCAATTTTTTGAAGATGTGGGGTTTTTCCACCCCAATTTTTCCACCAAACCTCTGCAAAAAAAATAAATATTGAAGAGTTAGAAAACAAAGTCAAAGACTCAAAAGTCAAAAGTAAAACACATTTTATCAAATTATATGATCATGATGCATGTGAAATAAACTTAAAAGTTAAAGACTCCCAATTTTATACCTGGTGGCAGAGTGTTTCTTCCTCTAAGAGCCATCTCTGAAGAAAAGAGATTACCAGTTGCTTCCCTGTACATATCCAACTCCATGACGATGTGGTCTCTCGCTGCAACCTCGGATTCCATCCTCTGAAAACATGTCATGAGCCCCTCCATAACCTCTCCATTAGGATCGGAGAAGCTCTCTGAGAAGAAATAATAAGGGTTGAGGAAGTACCCTGCTGCATGGATGGGTTGGTGGAATTGATTGTTCCACCTCCTATCAACAATTTCCCATATGGGATCAAATTTCAGGCTGTTCCCCATTTAGTAACTTTTGATAGCCTCTTTGGCCCTATCCATGGCCTCATAAATATATCCCATGGGGTTTTGATCCCCATCTACCAAGCGAAGGACTCTTACCAAGGGCTCCGACACCTAGATTAAAAATACAAAAAGATCAAAGTTAGAAATTTATAATGAAAGGCTTAAAGTTAAATTAAAAAATATATATATTTGTATTCAACTTGAGTTTAAAATTAAAATCAAGGTTTTGAAGTTACCTTCACGATCTTTGTAGCTTTTTGTGCAAACAAGTGGTCAAAGACTATTGCAGCAACTCTCTCTCCTTCGGGCTTCTTTGAATATGAGGAGTCATTCCATGCTTGACTCACAAACATTTGTTTTAAAAAGCCCAAAGAATCCAAAATGCTTTGCAACTTTATGAAAATCGTTGCGAACCTTGTGGCACCTGGTCTCACCAACTCCTTCCCTTGCGTATGATCTCTCATCAAGCTAAGAACCCAAGGGTGATTGTAGATAAATTTTGTGATGCTCCTTGCATCATCTACAATCGGTGCCACCCAAACAAGTTTGCCTATGTCCTCCAAAAGAAGGTCAAGGCAATGTGCTGCACAAGGTGACCAAAAGAGTGATGGATGTCTAATCTCAAGCATTCTTCCTGCTGCCACATACGTTGCTGCATTATCTGTGATAACTTGCACCACATTAGCAATCCCCACCTCCATCACAACTTCTTCCAACAATGTACACAATGTATCTGCAGTTTTTATCCTGTTGGAAGCATCTATCGACTTCCAAAACACAACTTCACTTTTGCAAGCAACCAAAAAGTTAATGATGGTGCGGTTTCTCCCATCCGTCCACCCATCAGAAAGAATGGAGCAGCCATATTTCTTCCATTTAACTTTTTGTTGTTCAACCACTTGCATTGCCCTTTGGGTTGCATTTGTGAGCAACCTGCAGGTACAAAGTAAAATAATTAAATAAGTACAAAATTGTAAGTTTTAAACAAAAAATAGCTTCAATTCAACATAAATAATAAATTATAAATTAATTTGATTTAAAGAACATAAACTTAGCATAAAATTTAAGTTGACTTTCACCTACCTCCCACTCAAATCTTTGCGAGAAGGTGGCTTGAAGCCTTTTCCCGCAACTGTCAATGCAGTGACCATATTGTGCCAATAGGGACTACTCGCCACATTAAATGGTATGTTATTGAAATACCAAAAGTCAGCACATGTCGACTCGGCATGTTGATGCACCTCCTTGTTCCACCCTGTAGCCTCCAATGATACCTGTGCTCCTGGTGTGTTTCGGGGCACAAAAAAACTCTGTGGGTTGCGTGAAGATGAAGGTGGTGGTGGCACTGGCACTCTAGTCGAAGTCGAACTAGAGGAAACAGGGGGCCTAGAGGACAGTACAGCTGTGGCTGTGCTATGAATGCGAATCCGTGGACCACGAAGAGAGCCAACAATGCCAATATCTCCCTCCTCATTTGACTCTATCTCCATGTGCTCAGCCTCGTGCTCCTGAGTTTGGCCATGGGCATGCGCATGTCCACTAGCTATGGCAGCTGCTATGGCTTTTTTTGCCCTCTACCTTTGCATTTTTCTTTCCTCGGCAATTGAGAGTAGTGCAAGCATCTCTCTTCTAATCTCTTCTTTGGGCTTCTCACAAGGCTTGGCATCACGTTGAGGAATGCCTGCAAGATGGTATTTGAGGCGATTTATGCTTCCATGATATGTATTCTTGCACTCATTGCAAACAATTGTTCCAGGTACGTGCCCTCTCACACCATACTTCCATGTAGGGTCTCTAGCCCCTGCAGGACGAGTGCCTGGAACCCATGATGATGGTGTAGATGGGGTGGAACATGGTGGGGCGGGGTTGGAACCTGATGCTGAGCCAGAAGCCATTATAGTGTGTATTCAATGCTCAATGATCAATCTACACACACAAAAAATATGTACAACATATTAGTTTTTTAATACAAAAAAAATTTAAAAACAACCTAAATCATTAAAAATTTAAAACTTAAAACATATAGAGCTAAATTTGATTTAAAAATGAATTATAAATTAACATTATTAACTAATCTTATCATTTTGCACAAAAAATGAACCTAGGTCTGAAAATTTCAAAAAACAATGAAAAAAATGAAAAAAATCAGCAAAAATCAACAAAAGATTGTGATGAATCTTGTTTTTTGGATTGTAAATGCAAAAAAATTGTTTCTTTGTGCTCTATTATGACTTTTTTTCAATTTGGAATGAGTATTTTGCAAGAAGAATGAAAGAAAATGATTAAGCAAAAATAAAAAACAAAAACAAAACCCCTACCTGTGAATCGAATTTCTCTTCAAAATCCACACAAAATGGCGTTTGAATCTGCTCTCCTCGATGGCAAATCGTTGGAAATGATATCTCCTTGCTTGGGGGGGGGGGGTTTTGAGCTCCTCACACAAACTATCATTCAATTTCGAAATGAAATGAAACTGAAAAAAGACGTTTTCTGCTTTATGTTCTACGCGGCCGAGTTTTTTTTGTCGGACTTGCGAGTTTTTGACGAGTACTCGCGAGTTTTTAGTGGCGAGTTTTTTAAAAAACTCGAAAAAACTCGTTTTTTAAAGGATGGCGAGTTAACCTCGTAAAAACTCACGGTGGAAAAAAACTCGTGAGTTTTTGAAAACTCGGCGAGTTTGACGCGAGTCTGCCAACTATGGCCAAACATATGCCCAGATTTCTGCTCTACAAATCAGATCTGAAACTATGATTATACATACCAAATATATGCAAAATAGTCTTCGAATATCAAACCCTAGATGGACAAAATTCCTCCTTGGCAAGTGCTTAGGGTTTGCTCCTCCAAATATGCAAAATCGCCCTCCAAAGGTGGGCGCTCAAGTCTGCTCCAAGTAGCGCTCCAAATTAGGGCAAAACCTTAATGCAATCTACTCACAAAATGCCATAACAATGCTGCTCTAAATCTGATCTTCAAATCTGATTATGCAATGATGCTCCAAACCTCCAATTGTCTCCAATGAAGTGCAAATAGAACTTCGTTATGAGTCCTCCACAAGATGAGCTAGGTTTTTATCCAACTCACCGTATTCACAAGGGTTTTCGTCCTTGGAATTAAGCCCAACCAAAGTTGCAGCCAAAGAGAAGAATCTCCAAATGAAAATATGATATGAATGGATGCCAAAAGACTTGCACTTCACTTTCTTTTATAGCCCTCCCAAAGTAAAAAAACCTTAACAAGGCCAACCTCCTTTATTTAATTAATTTTATTTTATTTCAATTTTTTATTTTTTTTCCCTCCAATCTTGGCCTACCCCAAAAAAGTATTCTTATTCTTATTCTTATTTATTATTTATTTATTTAAAATATTATTATTATATTTAATTAAAATATCAAAACTAGTGTTCAAAACACTTTTTCCCACCTTTGCAAAATGTGAATTTCAAGTCAAATTGGGGACACGACAATTTAAGATATCTATACTATTATATATTCAAGGAGGCAAAATACTTTGGTGATTTACTCTAAGTTGCCAAATTGAAATCCGGTATGAGTACGGGTATGTGGTTATGGCATGTTGATATGACATTTTTTTGGGGCTGGGTATATATATACAAAAAATATATAAAAACCATAAATATATACATAGTTGCAGCCTAAAAACAGGAATTAAGCAAAGTTGCATGGACACGGATACGGATACGGATACGACCATTTTTCAAGACCTCTCATATGGATACGTCGAGATACAACATTCATAAGACGCACACACATGCTCACATATATATATAACATTTTTTTTTATTAGAGAAGATTTTCATTATTTTAGGAGCAATATGAACATATAATTGCTACATATTCCAAAATAATTATATTTAAATATAGTTTCATCATCAAAACAGAATTCAAATACATTGATTATCTGATAGAATCAATTATCACATGCTATCAAAAATGTCATCACTATTCTCCTGAAACTGGAGATCTACATCATCAGAGGTAGATTGAGCACGACCACCAGCTAGACTCTCAAAACCAAATGAAGATCCTCCTCCTGTCTCTGAAGTTTCAACAATGGGATTCAGATGTGATAATGCATTTATGGATGCATCAATGTCACTCATCTCAGGCTCTACATCCCAAAATCTATTAGGTCCTTTCATGTAATCTGCGGAGGAACGTGACAAGAGACGAAGATTGGAATGAACATATATAAGGTCTTCAGCTTTACTAGCTGCCAACCTATTTCGTTTTACAAAATGAATGAAGCCATATGTGCTCCAATTCCTCTCAGATGTAGAAGAACTTGAAACCTGTGAAAAAATGATATTATAAGTAACAAAGATTTTCAGATACAAACAATCAAATAAAAAATAAAATATAAAAATGCAAAAGTCCCAAACCTGCAATAGAAGTTTGATAGCTAATTTTTGCAAATGTTTAGTCGTGGCACCATAAAAGTTCCACCACTTCACAGGGTCCATTTCTTTTTTATCTGCCATTGCATCAACATCTGCTTAAGTTCCATTTGAGGATGCAAAAGTTCCAAACTCTTCTCGAATCTCTGCAGCAACTCTAGGATCTGTTAAACATTTTTTTGAAGGCTTTTTTAACCCGGACAACCACCTCAACATCCCTATTTGGTGCTGTCCTATTTGGTAATGCCAACATATCAGCATGATAGTATTTTGGGTTCAAAGCATATGCCAAAAGTTGCAAAGGAGTTGTCATTTTATCCCATCTCTTCTTTATTATCTCATATATCTGCTTATAAAAAAAATCAGAGGGGTCTTGTTCTTTTGCTACAATAATGTCTCTAATCTGCTCCACCATTGTATCTATGCAATCATAGATGTCACCCAATATTGGCTTATCCGTGTCACAACGGCGAATGAGGGTGTATATTGGTAAAGTGAAAGAGAGCAAGTACTCTATTTGAGCCCACCAATCATCATCAAGAATTAGTGTTATAATATTGTTTGCTCTATCTGTTTGAGACTGCCTCCAAATTACCCAAATATCATTGATTACCATACTTTTCAAGGCTTGTTTTACATCCACAAGTCTTTTAAGAACAATGTAGTGTGTGGCAAAGCGCGTCTCAACAACCTTCAATTAAAATATAATAATTTTTAAAAACATAAGAGATATTACATATATTTTAAAAAACTAAAAGTAACACTTCATAAGAATGATATATTTGAATAATTCTAAATTTCTAAAACAAAAGAAAACTTACCTTTAGCAACTCCAACTTAGCGAATTGTCTATAAATGGCTTGTGACATGTGATGATTACAAATAAACATTTGAATTTCTTTGGCTTCTTCATAAATCTTTTGTATCCAATGAATTTTGCCAATTTTTTGTAGCATTAAGTTCAAAGAATGAACTGCACAAGGGATCCACCAAATGTTTGAATATCGTGCTTCCACAATCAAGCCTGCTGCTCTACACACTTTTGCATTATCTGTGATCACTTGAACAACATTTTTTGGTCCCATTGACTCAATTGTTTCAATTAGAATATTGGCAATGAATTGTGTATCCTTTTCTTCAGCTTTGCATTCCACTGCTTTCAAAAACATTGGCCCCTTTGGGCTCATCGCAATCACATTAATTAGTGGCCTATTTCTAGCATCCTTCCATCCATCAGAAATGATAGAAACCCCTTATATTTTCCATGAATCTCGAATCACTTGCAATTGTCTGTCAATAATGTCTTTTTCTTTAGCCAAAAGGGTTGTACAAACTTTCTCGTACCCTGGGATTTTGTATCTTTTGGTGCCTCATTAATTGACCTAACCATCTCTTGCCAATATGGAGAGCGAACCACTTTAAATGAAATCCCATTTGCATACAAGAATCGAGCAATATTTTGATCTGTATCCTCTCGACTTTGCAAGTTAAATGCTTTTTCAAGAGGTCCTAAATTGCTCCTCTTGTGACTTGTTCCTGAAGCTGATTCTGGATGCAAAGGGGGTCTACTTAGAGTTGACCTTTGTTTTGATGCTTGAGCACGGTTATCAGCTTCATCTTGTTCCTTTTGATATTTTGCAATTTTTTCATTTGACAGCCCCTTTCCGGGACGACCATCAACTCCTGGACCAAGACATACAACACATCCCTTCCCTGATATTTGACATAAGTGTGCACGGACCCTAGTATAAGAACCTCTGTAATCTTGCAAATACTCATGACATTTCCATTTATATTCTCCGCCACCAGGAATTTTGTCAAGAATGGTGACATATTTCCACAATGGAGATTTCGAGTCTAGTTTGATCCACTTATTGTTGTTTTCCGATGCTCTGATCTCAAATGACGATGATGCCATGATTAATATCCTGCAATAAATAAAATTATAAAATACTTAAATAATTATAAACTTAATCTATAAAACACAAATTATTAATTTTATTTTAAACGTAATATTTAAACAAAAAATAAAAATTAATTCAAAATTCTAATAAAATTATTAAATATTTAAATAATTATAAAATGAACTTTGTTGGCGTTTCAATTAGCACCTCTAGAGTGCTTATTGGAAACGGACAGCTATTGCAAGTGTGTTAGTACATGCTCTTCGGTTTATAGAGAGGAAGATCTCTCTTTGCTGATTTTCTACTGTAAAAAAGGGGTGTACTAAGATTTCCTATCTTTTTTACTCAGCGGTAGGACACAAGGGTGCATAAACCAATGCGCCGTAGCTAAGCTTTTTCTCTGGTTTCCGCAGATCTTAACTACGACTAACTAAGCTTCTAGACTATCCTACCTCCTCAAGATAAACAGAGCATGAGGGCGTAGGAGCGAAATGGTATGGTTGGATCACTTGAATCCTCCGTCTCAATGGAATATGGCCGAGGCTCTGAACCTTCGGATATATACCAAGATAGGGCTCGATACAAGCAAACACTCGTTACGGTAAACTGGATCTGAGACTTGCCAAGGAGGAGGAACCCCTATCCGAGGTATAGGCTTGGAAGCAGCTCACTGGAAACAACAAGGAACGATGGCCTTTCTAACAGGATTCCCGAGGAGGTGATGACACCTGTCCAAAGTCTAGGCTGCAAGAAAGATCATTAAACAACATCAAACGATAATGATCGATGACAAAATATCCAAGGAGGCGACGACACCTATCCAAGGAGGAGATTGAAACAATGCACTATTTAAAAACAAGACTTTGAATAACTCAAATAATTAGATCAATCAAGCTTGCACCATCTGATTTTATTTCTTCAAGGTTCTTCAAAGAATTACAAAGGTCGGGACAGCAAAGGCACGAAATCATGCACAATTGCGATCAACCAACAAACTCTCATCCAAGAGTGAACAGATATAAACAAGCGAACTCTGGCAACAGTGGCGCAGCAATTTTGCTAGCAAATAAAGGTTAAACAAATAAAGAACCTAAGGCTCTTATTTATAGAAACTCAAAGGAGTAGGCAACCCTAAAATCTCCTTGAGTTAACAAACAGTTCTTGCCAATCAGCAAGATATTATTCTATGTCTAAAAGTAGGTGAGCAAACAGTTAACTGGAAATCTACCTCAGTTAATTGAACCTAAACAAAAGTCAAACTGGAAGTCTACCTCAGTTGACTGACACCTAACTAAAAGTGAACTTATGTTACAAATGTGTCTCCAAAATAGACATCCACCTTTAAAGGAGATCTGAGATCCACAAATCGTGGGAGTCAATTAGACATCCTAGATCAGTGGGATCTGACATGCATGATCTGTGGAGATCTGGAGTCAACTTGGAAAGGGGCATCAAGTTCACTTCAGTCATATTTATTGCTACTTTGAAGGGTAGGACGTCCTTCTTGAGGTGTTTGACACCTCATCACCATTGGTCAACGGTGCTTTTGTTCATTTGTTGACTTCTTCATACGGAGACCGTTACATGCCTGTCAATTGTCAGCTTACCGCTTGTCAGCAACTTGATGTACGTATCTCCTTCATTCTGCTTCCCTTAGGAGGGTTACTTCTTTTCTTTTTGTCTATGTTTCCACTTTGACGTGGAAGGTAGTGTAGTATTAACCGATGGCGGCTCTGTGTTGGGAATGACTACCTTCCGCGTTCTTTTGCAACTTTGGCGTTTTCCTTGATCTTTCTCAATGGAAGAGTGTTGTATGGTGAAACCGTGAATCTTGATGATGAAACCGCGAAGTTTGACCACGATCACTCTAATCGTGAGAAATTCATATGAACTTGCTGCATGTGTAAAATTCCAACAGTTACAATCCTCTGAACTGGCCTTGGAAGGCGATCAGATATACGAGGTGAAACCATTATGGAACTTGTGGACTTGTTTCTATGCTTGTCAATCTGTCTAGATTGACCTCTGGGTGTGCCCGACGTAGATCGGTGCCAGTCGTTTTCAGAAAATCATGGAGTAAGACCATTTTGGTCTTGTATTCGTCTTGGGAGAACTGCATTCTGAAAACCTTGAAGATTGACTGTGCACACGATGCTGCTCGGACAACTTTTTCTGGAACTGCTAAAAATAGCCTTGTCGGGGGTAATTTTTACGAAATATTTTGAGACATGGGTTTTGTTGAGAATAATTCTCTAAACAAACCCAGATCGTCAGAAATTCAAAAAAATGAGTTTTTCTATGACATGCAAGAGCCCTTCGGTGGCAGAGGCAGCAGGGGCACCAGAAAGTGATTTTTCTCGGAAAAATCTAACACATGGGTTTTGTTCGTGCTTCAAAGCCAAACAAACCCAGTTTGTCTGTTTTTCAATATTATGACTTTTTCCGGAAACCCTAAAAAATAGGGGCAGCAGGGCTACTTTTTCTGGAAAAATCCAACATGTGGGTTTTGTTGAAAAAGCTGTGCTGATCATACCTAGTTGGCCAGATCTGTGATTATTTGTCGTTTCCTGTGACATGCAAAGAAATATAGACAGAAATAGAGGAAGTAGACAGAAGATGGATTGGAAGTTATAAACTGCCACTTTGCAAGAATTATGCCTTTTGATGCAAACTCTGATAAATAGTCCCTCTGTGCAACAGGTCTTCAAAAATATGAAGAACGGTGAAAACCCCTCTGTCAGATCTTCAAAAATGTTGGAGAAGAAAAATATTCGTTCTTGAGCTCCTCAACCTGCAAAGAAATAATGAATAATGGATGCCTAGATGCTTTGATATGTCAATTTGGAGTTGCAAGCATCAATTGGGCATCCAACTCATGATTGAGCCTGATTTGGAGTTCAAAAAGGTGATTTCCACTGATTGTGGAGTGTTTGGCCTCTTTTTGCCTCCAAAATTTGTTAACTCAAGTCAACATTTGCTTTTGACTTTCTTAGGCTTCCTTTTTGGAGTTTTGATCATTTTTGCAGGTTGAAGTGCCTCTGTTTGATCTTCGATCCTGGCTGCTCAGTTGCTCTTCGGAAGTTGCTGACGGATTCGTTGTCGAGATGGGATCAACCTGATGAGATATGCCTGGGAGAGATTAACTCAAAAAACTGAGTTTGGACCTCCAGAATGAGGGGCGCCTTTCTTCAAGAGGGGCGCTTTTGGCTGTGCCTTAGTCAATTTTCATTGACTGTTCTTCGTTTTGACCTTTTCTGACCCTCTGTGCTTTGATCTGACGTTCCCGTTGATGGATGAGTCGGATGACTCTGCTTGATGATGCATCGGGTAGCCAGCTCAGTCCTGCACTGGATGACTGACTTCTCAGTTGATGACAATGAGTTTATGTCTTTCAAACTAAAGGGGCGCCCCTGTCCAGCAAGGGCGCTTTTAGCTTTTGACGGGTTTTACTTATGCTGTGAACTGCTTGCCTTTGACCTACTCTATCAGATGACTGATTTGTCAGAAGTTTTTGCTGATGGTTTCACTGGCGAGACTGGTCATAGCTGAGAAGATCATCCTGGGAGGTAGTAAAGATTCTGACTGAATCTGGATGCCTTCAAGAAAGGGCGCCTTTCTTCAAGAGGGGCGCTTTTAGCCATGCCTTAGCCAATTTTTGGCTTGTCTTTCCAGTTCTTCAATTCTGGCTTTTTCTGCTTGATCTCAGCGTGTGATCGTTTGGCGTGTCCTGTGAACCTGCTGTCAGATTGATCACGTAGCTGGGAGGAAGCTGGAAAGATATCATGTATAGAGCTGCTGCTTATGGATTCATTTGGTGCCTGTAACTGAGGGGCGCCCCTGGCTAGCAGGGGCGCTTTTACCATGAAGCTCTTTGATTTGGCATCTTCATCGTTGATGGATCCTCCATACTTTGCTGACGGTTGGTCAATGATACCTGAATCAGATGATCTTGCTGATTGTTTCGTTGTCGAGCCAGCATGAAAGTGAAGAGGATGACTGAGTTGAAGATGCCAATTGATTACACTTGCCCTCTGAGATCCAAGGGCGCCTTTCTTCAAGAGGGGCACCTTTTCACCTTGTAGACTGTGTTTTACCTTGGTAGACAAAACGTGCATCTTCGAGACTTAGCCAAATTTTGGCCTTTTCCGTTTTGAGAATCTCCTTCGTTGAAACAACATCTTTTCATCCTTTTTCGCCATAGCTTCTTGGTTGAAGCTTTTGAGGTTTAGCTTTCAGCACCTGGTACTGGCCAATGTGCCATTGATGGCTGCGGAGCTCCTAACTTTGTTCCTGAAAAATAGAAATAGACCCACTAGAGTAAAACATGCATTTTGATAATTCTGACTTGATCAGTGTGATCGTGAAGGCAATTAATCCTATCAGAATTATTTTCAAACATTTCCGGGAAGGTCCTATTTTTTAGGGTTTCCATAAAAATAGGGGTGTAAAACCCTAATTTTCATTTTTTCAGAATTTTAACCATAGGTTCCTTGACAGAAACCCACAAAGACTTAATGTTTGTTTTGACCTAAAACATACTTTCGATGGCATTTTTACATTGTTTAGCTCAATTTAAGCAGAATGCCAAAAATTTCATTTTGGGTACAACAAACTTACAAAACACAAATTACTAATTTATTTATTATTATAATAGATTTATAAAATAACAAATTATTAATTCATTTTAAATGTAGTTCTAAACATAAACCTTTTAAAAATTTAAATTATCAAATTTACATTTTAGTCACATTTATTTCAAACTTTCTATTAAAATCGTTCAAATATTTTTACCTTAATGAGTTCACCTAAAGTAAATTTTAGGCGAACTCATTTAGGTAAGAGTAAATTTTACTTTAAAAAGATTAAAACCTTTGCATTTTGCAACGACTATCAGGCGGATTTTTATTTTCTTCAAAATAAATATTCACGGAAAGGAGGCACGCACGCACACAGCATACTGGAAAATTTCACAGACAGAAGGAAGCCGAAGCTGCAACAATAAAAAATGCTGAAAATAATAAAAAAAATCAATGGCATTCATACCTAATTTGCGTCGCTGTGATTTTCGCCCAAAAAACCCACTGAAGCTGCAATTTGCTGTACATACTCATGGCGTCTATTGTTTTTATAGACTTCGAAAGTAAAAAATCTCCAGTTTTTTTCTAATTTTTTTAGAATGTTACAGCAGTTTTCTTAAGATTCATTGCCATATTTTTGCCCCCCCAAATCTCGACGAATCTTGTAACAGTTTTCTTAAGATTTTGTTGTCGTTTTTTGCCCTTCCAAATCTCGATAAATCAGGCGCCGCCAGAAATGAAATTTTTTTTGGGCACTTTTAGAAACCACGCCCATGACGTGCCCACGCTGTGCTGTACCCGCATCCGTATCAGATACGGTGATACGCGTACCAGGGCAGAGAGGCTGGCGTATCCGGTAACTGTGGAATTAAGTTCAAAATACCACATATAATGCATATGCTAACAAAACTACCATAAATATTACAAATACAGTATAGTAATTCCATATCAATTTGTCAAACTTGAATGTTATGATAGATATTTATTGTTCATAATTAAAACAATACAATCACTAATCAATGTCATATGGGTCTTCATCAATATCAACATCATTGCCATCTTTGACACTAGATGATATAGGTAGATTAGAAGAAACACAAGCAGCCCTAAGTTGTTAAACAATCATGGAGATCACATCTCTGATGCATTTTGTTAAAACAGTTAGTAGAGAACACATCTCTGATGTATTGTGTTAGACAGTTAGTAAACAAACCACATCTCTGATGCGTTTTGTTAAACAGTTATTAAACTAAGCCTTTGCTTACTAACTGTTTAACAAAATGCATCAGAGATGTGATCTCTAATGCTGCAGTTTGCAGGCTATGTATGTGAATTTTATTTTGAATTCTACTTGAGAAAAATAGGTTTAAACTTTAACTAATACAAAACTGCAATTGTAATCTACTGTCTTACAACTTGATAACATCACAAAAGATTAAAAAATAGAAGAACATATCACTAAATATTAAAAAATGGGCCATGGCAGATACTGTAAGAACACTTCGTGCCCTTGTTTCCAATGCTGCATTTTTGTTTTGTGTGTTTGCTGTTTTATAAAGGTTTTCTGCTTTTTTTGTGTTTTGTAATGCTTATATAAAAAATGAAATGCATGACATAAAGAAATATAAACAACTATGATAATAGATCCTCCATTATAAGTTTTATTGCTCAATATTCAAAGAACAAACTATTACAGCCATACCCGAAAAGATCTGATGACATGCAGCTGCTGTTCATTACTTCCAGCCAAAAAGCAACTTCATAAACATGTTCGAAACTCTTCAAATCTGCTGCCTTTTTGATCATTGAAAGTGTGGCTGGGTTCCTTAAGCTTGGGCGCCCCTTTGTGTATTTTTATTTTATTTTTTTGAGCTCCTCTTAACCAAGATCGCCCCCTTGAACACTGGAGCGGTACTGTTCACGTGGGGTACTGTAGCAGCAGCTGAAAGCTTGCAATCTGCTCTTTATGGTTGCCAATGATGAAACTTTGGATCTGCACTTGATAGTCCTTCAATAATCTTCAACCCCTAAATAAAAACTTCACCCTTAAGCACAAATAGAACTACTGGATGAAGTCCTCCTGTATGCCAAATTCAGTAGATATTTCACTACTTCAAAAGGCTGCAACACTGAAGAGTGATCGTTCTCCAATGGCTAACTGATTCAGAAACCCTTGGCTTCCTCTCTCAGACAAAAACTCATCAAAACCAATGCTCAATCGAATGCCTGCCAAAATAACCCTAAGTGAAATATATAATCTCTCTTGAAAAGTTCAAACTTCTTCAAAAAGGCATTTAATAACATTAAAATGTTATTTATTTGCATTCTTTTAATATTTCACTCAAAACTTAGGAATTGGCCATTAATAATTAATTCATTAATTTGCCCCCCTTTTAATGACGTTTTGACCCTCAAGTTATAACTTAAAGTTATAACATAATATTACAATCTTTTTAAATAATTAATGTTTATTTAAGCCAAATAAACATTAATATCCCCATGAATACTCATTATCTCTGAGTGCCATCTGAACTGGGAGCTAAGCTGATGGAGCTGCATATGACCACACACCTTACTAAAAATAGTAAGGGTCCCCCTCAATGCAATTTTGACTTACTATAAATAGTAAGTAATGCATATGGAGCCCTGTGAACGCCAAACGAAAGCCAAAGCTGAATGCCACTGAACACTGGAGATGACGCAAACCTCAAGAGACCCTCTAACCATCCTCATTAGCCTACGAGGGTCAGAATTATAGACTAATCTCCTCTGACAATTGATGTCAACTAGAAGGGGACATTACAGATACCTGTATAGTTGGAACTTAGTATGGAAGCAATAAGCTTGAATTTGAGAATGGATAGAATTGTGTGAGGAGCCAAAAATATGGTTTTATTCGGGTTTTGTATTACTTATGAATGCCAATTTATGGTTTAGGGCCACTTTTTGATGGTCAAAAGTCAAAGGATATTGGTCAAATTGCATTGAAAATGATGTATGCTGCTGGGAAACAGCCCAAAATCACCTTGATGCACCTGGAATTGCTTGGGTACTATTCCAAACGATTCTAGCTTAAAAATATCATGACCTGCTTGAATCAGCGAATAAATTGGTTTGATTCTGATTTTGGTACATTTCATATTTGGAATTGTTGGGGTTTCGTACTAATTTAGTAACTTGGGATTTACTTGCTAATATTGCTGTAGGCTTGCACATTAATGGAGTTGTACTTTTCAAATTCTATAATGATCCCGTCCCTAGTGATGTATTAGCCTTGGCTATGAAAGATCTAAATGTTGTTACATAATCGTAAGCATCTCTCTCACTATTGTTATTCTAATTTTGCCGGTTCGGGTACGGGTACGAGAATATATATATTATATAAACATGTTCAAGAATCAAAATTATAAATTTAATTATAAGAACAATGATACTCATAAGACATAAACATAATTGCCAATAAATAGAATATTTAAATACCTCATTTAATCATATTCATAATTTGCAAAAATGTAAATACTCAAGTCTCAAAATGTCATTACACAATGAAAATTCAAATTACAATCAAATTTAATTTAGTAGTCTTCAAATTCATCTTCATCAAAAGCATCAAGGTCGTGGTCAACACTTGATTCAATGTCATTTGAACCACAATCAATTGGATTGCCACTCCCACTAGGTGCGTCAAGTGCAGTAGTTGCCTCATCTATAGAAGCTAAGGCAAGTTGTGCAGCTATATCATCTAAATCAGCATACTTAGGGACTAGATCCCAATTCTTTGTCACACCCTCGTTGTATTTAGGTCTCTTATGTGACAAGAGATGAAGGTTGGAGTGTATATAGATCAAATCCTCTGCTTTTTTTTTGCACCCAAACGGTTGTGCTTGACCGAGTGGATGGAGTATGTACTCCAATTCCACTCAGCTGAAGAAGAACTTGCAACTTGTTGAGTTTGCATACAACATTTAGTATTTAATTTTACTTGCCGATAATATATAGCATAATAACATCAAATGAAAAACGAAAAAATAAATAAATAAAAAGATACATACTTGGGAGAGTATTTTAATTGCAAGAGTCTGCAAGTAATTGGAGCCTTGACCATGTAGATACCACCACTCATCAGCATTTTCCCTATATTTGTCTAGAAGAGCGGAAACATCATGATGTTTTGAAGATATGAATCGGTCAAACTCGCTGAAGACAATACTTTGGATATCTTCATCTGAAAATATCTTTCTAAATGCAGCCTTATAGCCAGCAGCAATCTCCCCATCCCTATGTGGTGGCACCCTCCTCAACAATGAAAGTACCTCTTTGCTATAATACTTTGGTGACAAAGCAAATGCTAAGAGATGTAAAGGGGTGGTCATCTTGTTCCAATGGTCGACAATAATCTTTTGCACAGATTTGAAAAATGTTTTCGTTGGGTCAGATTCCTTGGCATCTATTATTGATCTTATTTTCTCCACCATGGAATCCATGCCATCATAAATTTTACCCAAACATGGGGATCAATATCATCATACCTAATCATGCTCATAATGGGCTTGGTGAAATTTGAAACATATTCCACACGACCCACCACTCATCATCTAAGATCAATGCTTTTACTTTTTGGGCTCTTTTTGTGCTTGATTGCCTCCATACACTCCACAAGCTGTTGATGACCATAAAACTCAAGGTCTTGCACCTTCACAAGTTGTCTTAAGATGATTGCGTGAGATGCAAATCGAGTTTTGACAACCTAACATGGTATAAAAAATACATGTCACAAATCAACAGTGAAAAATTAAAATTAAAAGTTATATTAAAAAATCAAATTTAAATTGCCTTTAACAACTCGAACTTGGAGAAGGTCTTGAAGATGGCTTGTGACATGTGATGATTAGTCACAAACATTTGGATATCTTTGCCCTCCGCTTAGATTTGTTTGACCCACTCAATTTGTGTGCCAATCTTTTTCAATATCAAATTGAGTGAGTGGACTGCACATGGTGTCAAAAAAATGTGACTATATGTAGCCTCCACTATAGACCCAGTTGCTCCACAATTTTTAGCATTGTCCGTTATGACTTGGACAACACTTTCAAACCCCACCATTTCAATGGATTCTATGAGGATATTGGCAATAAAAATTGCATCTTTTATTTGCCCTTCACAATCAACTGCCTTCAAAACCGTCGCCCCTTTAGGGGACACTGCTATAACATTGATCAATGGTCTATTTTTGCAATCTTTCCATCCATCAGAAATGATGGACACCTATTTCGGGCCATGTATCCTTGATTACTCTCAATGATGCCTCCACTGAAGCTTTCTCCTTCACCAATAAGGTGGTTTGCACCTTTTCATATCTAGGACTAACATAATCAAAAGTTGTATTGGAAATGGCTGTCACCATTTCTCGCCAATAAGGTGATCTAACAAGGTTGAAAGGAAGCCCATTGCCATAAATGCAACGAGCAATGCTCTGATCTGCAATCTCCCTTGCTTCATTTTTGAAAGCATTCTCCAATGGGCCTCTTTTCATGTAACCGAAACATTATCTCCTTCAAAAGATGGTGGCATTTGCATGAAAGGATGTGGACCAGTCAATTGTGATAAGCCACTAGGAGGTCTTTGCAAGCTTCTCTTGGCAAGAGGATGCGCCATAGACTTTGATTTATTACATGCCCTGTCAGCCTCCTCTTGTTCTTTAATATAAGCCAATATTTGGTGTTTCGGCAAACCTTTTTTATTTGGCCAGAGGCAAACTTTTATTCCTTGTAAAGGAATAGCGCATAAATGAGCTTTCACTTGAAAGTACGAGCTCTTATACTGAGTTCCACATTGGCTGCAACACCAAACATAACCCCCACCACCAAGAATTTGTTGAATCATTGTCGTATGTCGCCAAAGAGGTGACGATGCATCATATTTCAATTGACTCTCTTCATCTAGGCCAACTGAACCAGAACTACCAGCCATTCTGTATGAACCTCATCTGGGCCAACTGAACCAGAACTACTAGCCATTCTGTATGAACCTAAAATAAAAATAAAAAAACATTACAAATTAACAACACAATAACTATTTTATTTTAGAAAAAAATGGCATTATAACCTCTTATTATGCATAAAAAGTTCTTAAAAAAATTCAAAACTTACCAAAAAACAAAAAAAACTTCAAAATAATTATTGAAAATTTGGAAAAAAGGAAAGATCCACTCACCTTTGATGGTTAGATCCTCTTTGTGCAGCTATTTCTCCCTTGTTGCTGTAGGTTGGATTCCTTTGCAGCTCTCACCTTCGAAAAAAAGGACAAAACCTTCAAAATCCAACAATGGCAGCATGGAGACAAAAAATGGTGTTTTTGGCCTTTTGTGTGTTGTGAAATGACTTAGTTTAGGGCGACCAAGGCAAAATATGTGTTTTTTTAGGTTTGAAAAGTTTTTTTAAATTTTTTTTGGCACTTTTGGAGGCCCTTGCTCCGCGGGTCCTCTTGGGTATGCCCAAGTACAGCCCGGGTACACCTAGGGTTTCACTCGGGGCACTCGGGCGGAACCCTGGGTGTAACCGGGGCTGTACCCAGACCCAGACTGAAACCGGCCAGGTACAGGGGGCTTTTTAGAAGAACCCGGCAACATAGTTGTTATTGTCTATTTCCAAGGAAAATCCTTTCTTTAAATGGGTTTAATCACTTTAATTGGATTTGGAATTGGCCTCCCAAGGTAACGAATGGGATAGAGCTTTGGATTCCTAAACATTGCAAATATCTTTTGCAAAAGTGCACTCAAAAGATAAATGCTCACAAGATTCCAAAACTTTGAATAAACTGCAAAAAGGGGAGGTAGATCAGATTCAGACAAAATGTCACCCACAACAAGCTTCCTAATTAACAGCAGCCATCAAAAATTTCTTTTTCATCAACTTATGGTCTGAGGTCGTAGATCATACACCTGATCATTTCAATGACATGTTGATTTGTCTCTTATATACGTCATTTTGTTGTGCCATATAAGGAACTATAAACTGCTTCTGAATACCAAACTTAGCAAATCATCAGCAAATTATTTGATGTATATTCATAACCACAAACATTACCATATATCAACTTTAAAGTTTGATAGTCTTGCCAAGTGGTACTATAAGAAAACTTCCCAACCTTTGAACCTGTTGCATGTGCATAACACAATTGCTTAGTATCTCTGGTTGGAGGTAGTCCAAACACCCTACACTTTCTATTCCATAGATCAGCTTATGAGATGCACATACCAGTGATTGCATTCAAGATCAATGACCTGCCTTGAATGCCCTTCAAATTTTATCTCTGATCAATTCAAAATGCATCAACTGAATAGAATCCGTTTGAAAAATTGATAATTTTTTTTGTCTGTAAAAATAAAATTCCACCTTAAATTTTGTTATCTATTTTTTTCATTTTTCGTTAAATCAGGGACATAGATAACATTGGAACAGTACAAGCCTTCCTATTGGACATCTATAAGACAACATTACTTTGACTCTGGAGTTAATGTGGCCTGCCATTTCTGAAAATATTCATTTCATTTTTAGAATTTGTTTCATCAAATTTTGTAGAATCATTTTTCTGGGTTGTAAAACCAGTTAAACTTCAAGAGAGTGTTTTAGTGATAGTACAAATCTGGGAAACCTTTCAAGGGAAAAACATTGATAACCAACTCTTTGTGTTGTTTCTTCATGATGGCAAATAGCATTTCCACGTGGTGTGCATGGGTGGGTGCACCCATTTTGAGGGTAAATGCACCCCAAACACAGGTGTATCCCATTTGCAGCTAGGACTTCACTAAATCATCATGTTCTCATCCTTGGATAGTGGTTATGGTCGTTTACTTGGTATTTTGGAATTTTAGGGAGTACATGACCTTTTGTATCATTGCTATGTATGAGGAACATATATAATATAGAACAATGCTAATATTAATGATATAGGATATTGTCCGTTACAGTCCTCAGGAACCACTTGAGCTTACAGTGTAGCTGCCAGCAAAATCCTTAATACAATACAATATGGGCTAGAGTGCCTATCAGGTCCACACTAGACTTTGAAGACTTTTAACTTTGGTTTAACACTAAGAACTCGCTTGCCTATTAAGGATTTATATGTTTCCACCTTGTTGTACCCTTATGAAACTTTCATATTGTGTCAATCTTTTAAACTGAAGCCTGTTGTTTTCCTGCATACAAGTCATGGTCAAGTTTTGTCCCATTTGCTTGTTTTGTTGCATTTCTATCCTTTCTAATCTTTGTAGGATTGTGGAACAAAGTCCTTCAAGTTATTCACCTAATGGAAGAAACGAGCTTTCAGAGGAAATGGTAGAAAGTTTAGATAATTGGCTAAGTCATGAAGAAATGTGCCTACGTATAGGGTTGGGTTACACTTGAAAGAAGGAAAACTTGATTTTAAATTTCAAAGAAGCAAAAGACATTATATAGGTGGGCACCTTTACAAAGAAAACTTTGCTTCAATTTCGTGACAGTGAAAATACTATACACAGATGTGCAATTGTGGAGTAGGGATGCACTTTATAAAGGAAAAGTTCATTTGCAAATTGAAGGTATAAAATTCATGTTGCCAGGTGTACATTTCAGCATGATGGCTTCACCTATACATAGGAAGTTTCAAAATTTTAGAAGGCAGTATGAGAAGTGCACCTGGGATGTTGAAATGCACGTTTTGTCTAGGATTGTGCACCTTGTAAAGGGGATCCAATGCATTTCAGCTCAAAGAACAAAGGCATACACACATGCGTGTGTGTCAAAGGAAAAATGCACTTAATTAATGATGAAAAGCTAGAAGATAGGTGTGCAGTTGGTGTCTAGGCACGCATCTGAATGAAACAAGTGAAAAACGAAATCAAGGTTAGTATTAAGGGACACAGTTTAGAGAAGGGGCACACCCTTATAGGAAATGTCTGATTAAATGTTGATAAGGAAAATCAATAGATAGGTGTGTGTTTGATGCTGAAGTGCTTGCCTTGCAGTGGTGAAAGGTGTGCCTAAAAGAAGACAACAATTTTAAAATTCACAACTTTCATGTTCAAGTGTGCACTTGCAGGACAAGGTCACACCTCACAAAAGGAAAATTCAATGTATAAAAAACCTACTTATTAAGTGCACACTTGAGAGGCAAAGGCACAACTCGTAAAGGAAAACTTAAATTTCAAATGCAAAGATTCAAGACTAGTGTATAGGTGTGTGTGAGGGGTCGTATCGTGCACCTCACTAAGAGAACTTTCAAATTCAATAATTAGGTGCACATATCAAGTGGACATGTACACCTCACCAAATGGATATTTCAAATATCAAAATTAATGTTCATAGGTACATACATAGTGATGGAGTGCACACTTGTACAAAGGAAATCAAAAGTGCAAGTTCAAAGTTCTATATTAAAATGTATTGGTGCCCGTGTAAAGAAGAAGTGCACGCCTATCAAAGGGATTCAAAACATCAAAGTGAATTTTTATGGGTTTTTAAGATATCTTCAAAGGTATAGCCATGATCAGAGGAAAAGCTATAGAATCGTCAAAGTTATACAGAGCTATCTATCGAGAAGTCTGTTTTTAGCCTGCACTTCACTATTTTCAATCCAACAATTTAATTGAAGGGTTGCATGGTGTTAGTTTTAGTATTAGAGGATCAAATTTTGTAATTAAAGTTGCATTTCATGCAATTAGTTATTCTCAGAGTAGAAGTAGAAGTTATCTTTTTATTTATTTTCAATCAATAGCTTTGTAAACTTTATAAATAAGTGCAATTTTGCACTTAGAATTATAATAGTGATTTTCAAGTGTGCATATTGCTGAAATTGCTATTTACTAAATTCTAAGTTTCAATATTCACTTGTTTTGTGTTGAGTGCTTTTCAAATATTATTGCAAGCTTTCTATTACATTTATTGTCAGAAGAAGTCTTGCGACTTTCTGTGTAATGCTTTTGTCCTTAATGTTTGTGTGACTTCAATCCAATCTTGTTTCACTTGTGGTTTTTGATCTCTACATTTAATTGAGAATCATAAGCATCCTTTAGTTGTGTTAGATTATTTTTTTATAGTAGATAGATTTATATAAAACCTTTTGCCTATCGTTGAAGTGTGAGTCAATCCTTTGGCCTAAGTGAATCCAGAGAGGAACACATTTATTTTTATTAAACATGAGTATGAAACACCCTGAAAAGCATTGTACAAATTGTAAATAAGCAAGTACATGTTTTATATAGTATGTCAGTTTTGTTTTATTGGGAGCTTGCCCTTCTAAATGGAAGAGTGATTTACTGCACATTTGTTTTGTGTTGCATTGAAAGGTGCAAATTAAAACGCTTACACACCTCACAACCAGTGAGGTGTACACAAGGTGTATGTTGTTCCATAAGGGTCTTATGAAAGGGTTAAGAGTGTCACATGAGGACTTCTGAAGTTTTCAATGCACAAGGCCCTTACTTTGTATAGATAGCAAACACATAAAGTGGCAGCAAGTGTAATCTCTGTAGGTGGTTTTCAAATTTATACTTGCATGACTTTATATCACTTTGTTGATTACTGAGGTGATTAGGCTTAGACAGCTTGAAGTAGTTGAAATGTGATATGATGTGATGATTCACAGAGCAGAGCTGCGGACCATTTAATCCTATTGAAGAAAAGTTTTTTGAAGAAAGTCTCCCTAGGTATTGGCCAAAATTCTTAGCTGAGCTAAGGCATTCAATTACTATCATTTCAGTCAAACAAAGATCTGAAAACATTTAAAGTAAGTTGTCAATTTTAATTCCCAAAAGTATTCATCATTAAAGAACAATACACATATCTGATGACTATGCTTCAAGAATAACCTCTTTCTGGCAATTCCTGAAATTGTGAGTGACATTCATTTGTTCTGTTCTCATCTCTTATACAATTACTGCTAATATTTATACATGATCGCGACCTTTTGATGGAGGCTGGTAGTCTAAAGTTTATTGAGAAATTCCTCTTGATATTTGAAAATTTTTCTTAAAAGGCTAAGGAATATGCTTCAGAACCATAAACTCCTCAAGCTGAGCATAGTCTGGATTCTGATTGACCAAAGGTATGGTGCTGTTCCAGAGATCATGCTAGGTGAAATACCAGTGGGGAGTCTTAAGCCATCTCTACCTCTAAAAAAATCATGGTTTCAATTTGTGTAGTTTGAAATGGTCCGTTTATTCTGGAAGCTTTTCTTGTAGATGTTTCCACATTGTATGGATGTTACCCTCTCTAGGATGGATTTCTCTGCAGGCCAAACTGACAAGGATGTCTTCTCTTGCAAGTCAACTGACTGATGAAGCTCCAGTGGCTGTCAAAAGGTTTCCAATGTTATTGGTGATAGTAAATAAATTGACTGTCCTTTTTCTAGTCAAAATTTCCAGGTCTAAACAATCAGGTGATTTGACAATGCTTGTAGTCTCTGGAAATGAGGTCATTAGAAAATTTGAAATGTAGTTTCATACATCCAGAAAGTGTTCTGTGAAATTTTCTTCAAGCTTTTGCCAATCATTTGCAAACACACCTTGCAAAGCTTTTTCAATACCCTGTATGATACGGGTCAGTCATTTTTTTGTCTTATGTAACATAGTCACACATGTTTTGGGCAAGCCATTCTGCATCATTAATGGGAAATCCTTTTTGTTTGTTGCTGTTTTGGTGAAAAATCCAATGTTCTGATTCTCCAATTTGTATTATATCTTATCCACTATTATTCACGTGCGTAATGCCTTGGGCATCTTGTTTCTGAAGAAAAGCTGATGTTGTATACACTAAAATTATGTTTGGCAAGTTTGTCTCCTTTTTAGGGTTTATAGTTTTGACGGATTTTCACATTTCAGGTTTACGAATCAAACCATGGAGACAACAATCTGGTGGGTTCCATCCAAGGTCCTTGTAAAGTTCTTTCTTCTGAGAAGTATACCGAAGAGATTGAGAAGAGAAGAGAACTTATGGAAGGAGGAAATGAGAGTGATGCATTTCACCCAATCTTCTTGTGCAAGTACGTTTTTCACCTTTTTTTTTGGTTTTTACTATCAAAAGCCCATTTTTAGATTAAATCCATATTCCACAAAATTAGCCACCATGGTGTTGGATTCCTGGGAATATTTACAGATTTTTTTTTTTTAAACTTTAAGTATTTGCAATCAACATATATTTATCAAAGTTATGATATTTCCAGAGTCCATTTTAGTATATTTGATAGCTTCTGGAGTAAATGATATTTGATTAAGTACCTGCAACAATACACAGTCTAATCCACAAGCCGTCATATTTATAATATATATTTGCTTAAGTCAGGCAAAATAAGATAACTGGGGGGGATTTTGGAGTGCTGCTCACAAACAACAGTTTCTGAATATCTCCCTTTGTGTGTGGCTGCTTAGGCTGCAATTATATCACAACTTTTGTCTTGGTGTCTCCTGGCTTGTTCTTATCCCTGATGAAATGAATGAACTCAACTGCCTAATAGGTAGCTCAGATGCAGTTTGATTTCACTACTCAAGATTTTGTGTGTGGCTGCTTAGGCTACAATTATATCACAACTTTTGTCTTGGTGTCTCCTGGCTTGTTCTTATCCCTGATGAAATGAATGAACTCAACTGCCTAATAGGTAGCTCAGATGCAGTTTGATTTCACTACTCAAGATTTTGTGTGTTGCATGCAGTGATGTATAATTGTCTTTCATGTTTTGATGACTAATTCCCCCCCGGTTTGAATTTTTTTGAATTTGCAATAAAACTTGAAATTATATATTGCTTTTAGTTACCAGCCTTGGTCTTTTGATGGAAAACAAGAAAACCAGAATCATTATATCTAGTGCCACCATCATTTAAAATTTTACTGTATGAAATTTCCCTTTGGAGAACTGTCAAACATCAGCCTTTTGAAACTTGAAGGAATTAACATCTTCTGTTTATCCATTCCTGCTTGAAAGGTCAGCCCATTGATTCCGAGGGATAAGAGGAATGTTTTCCAAACAGAATTAAGAAATTTAAGTATGCCCAAAAGGGTTTCCCAATGGCAATGATCAAACACTGAGTGATATGGAAATGAGGCTCAGAAGCCACTTGGGTGATATGGACATGTAGGGGACTTAACAGTTGTTAAAATAAGCTATTAGTGATAGCTTCACTGCAGCTGAATCTGTCTATGATAGACTTAAATGATGTGTTTGACTGCGGGCAAACATGTCTCAGATAGGACACATCAATAGAGACTGGCTGAGAAGCGGACTTCAGTGTTTGATATCATGTCTTTTAGGCTTCCTTCTGAACTCAAATGTATTAACTCTTGGGCCTATAATATTCTCTTATAAACATGTTGAAGGAGTTTATGATTACTGTAACTATGCATTTTTGTAATGGTCACATGGTCTTTCATATGTTGGTTGGGAAGACTAGGGAGCAGTGGCATTGCTGTTTAGGTGTTTGGACATCAAATTGATTATGTGAGATGTTCATAAAGTTATATTGAAGGCAGTAAAACTCTGTAATTAGCAAGGAGATAGTGGATGGAAGATGAAATATTTAAGACTTCTGGAGTTTTAACCAATATTAGGTTTCTCCAAGTTAAATTTTTGTGTTCTCTCCATTTTCATGCTTTTTTGTGCTCTTTAAATATTGTTATAGTCTTCCTTATTTCTCTTTGCATTCATCAACTACAATTTAAGGAGTTTTAGGCATGTTTGCATTAAAATCAGAAACTACATTAGTTCAAGTATTGATTGGGATTGTTGAGATTCGTGTTGATAAGGGCATATAGTGAAATATACTTCCCCGTTTACAGATCATCTTCACAATGCTGGACACTGATCCTATACTCTTGGCCTAGGCCTTGAAACAAACTGACTCCCTTGGCTTCATCTCAAGAAAATCCTCAAATAAAGTTAATAAAGAATCATGTTTCTCTCTGCATGTGATTGGAACATTTTTTCTAAGCTGGTGCCCGTTGAGCTCATGACTTGACTGGTGCCAGCAGATTACCTCTGCTTCAAGGATTTCGGGATAAAGGCATGGGTTCAATGGTCCCT
The DNA here is from genome assembly GCA_007115665.2 of Sequoiadendron giganteum. Taxonomy (NCBI): domain Eukaryota; kingdom Viridiplantae; phylum Streptophyta; class Pinopsida; order Cupressales; family Cupressaceae; genus Sequoiadendron; species Sequoiadendron giganteum. Next base: position 637,298,024 of record CM021102.1, read on the forward strand.
TCTTTTTCCTTACAGTTTTCTGATCTGTTTGGATTTTTCGAGGAGCATGGTTTAAATTCAAAGTTTATTGTCTCTCTCTCTCTCTCTCTCTCTCTCTGCTTCTTTATATAATAATGGCGATGCATTTTGTCTGTGTTTTGGCCAGAATTTAGGCTCTCTTATCTCTTGCCATTGGCAGTTTTATGCTTTCAAGGTACATATGGGCATTGGTACTTTGAGCTTGGCAGTTGGCTGTATTTTGTTATCCATTTTTCATTTTCTTTCTGGCTAGGTAAGTGAGGGAGTATATTGGGGCCCTTGCCATTAGAAAATAATCCAAAATACATATATTGAGACTAAAGAAATACAGAATGTCTAAATGGCTACCAAACCTACTTGCCATTGAAGCCTGAAAACCCTTCACAACCTAGAAACTGAAAAAAGACCAAGGCTGAAACCAATAACAAAAAGCCTGAAGCTTCAAATACGATCTCAAAAGAGAAGCAGCCAAACTTCACCATGCAACTAAATGAAATCAAACACATGTTGTGAATGGAAATAGAGGTGTGGAATACAATTCTTACACCAATCTATGGGAGGAGGTATGTGCACAAATTAAACTAATCATATTGTTACAAGGAAATAAACACAAAGACTATACCACAACATAGTGATTTATGTGTTGAAAATCCTTTTGGGAGGAAAACCCCACATTCCAAAGCAACACAATGTATTATTAGTAGTCAAAGATTACAATACACTTGCAGAGTCTAAGCTTTTACAAGGGTGCCACCATAAGAGATCTGGAGTAATTTTGGCAGCATAATAGTATCTACAAAACTCACTATCAAAACCTTTGTCTTAGGCACCCAATAAATACGAAATGCAATATATGAAACCATAAAATGGTAACTAGGAAACCATGAGCTAAAATCACCTAAAATTCGACACCTAAATCCCAAATTAAAGATCTAATGCCCAAATCCCGAGATGAGTCCACAAGATAAAAATAGCATTCCTTCCACATAGCATAAGCTTGTCATAACCCACTCACCAACTGGGGCATTCCATTTTGGCACTATTATCTCCATTTAAATATTCCTTATGACGTGTCATAACATGCTTCATAATTTGGTCAATAAGTGTAATTCCCTCTTATAACTCAAATGTACTTATATTTCCAATGCGTGAGGCCCAAGTTTTGGAGGTCATAGCTTTTGATTTAGGAAGTCAATTGAGCCATTTTAAAAAAAATTATAGAGCTCAAAAATCTAGGTCACAAGCATTTAGGATTCGATGCCAAACAATTTATAATTTTTTTATGGCCAAAAACAACCTCTACAACCCAAAAATTGAGTTTTTCTATTGTATAGCCCAAAAATTGCAATTTTGTTTTCTTAACATTAGGATGCAAGGTTGAGATACCTTTCCTAACATTCACTGACTTGTTGAACACCTTGCAAGAGCAAAGGGAGTACCAACAATATCAACTAATTCCTAGGGGTTGAGGACCATAGATTCACAACATCACTTGAATTACGCTATGCTCATTGGCATTCATTAATGCATTTGCTACATTTTGTGAAGTGTCAACTTTCTCTAGTATCACCCTTCCATCTTCTACCATCTCACAAACAAAATGGTATTAGACATTAATAAGCTCCATCTTTGCATGAAAGATTGGGTTCTTTGCTAGACATATATGGCACTTTGATTGTCACATATAATTGTAATAACTCCTTGACATAACCCCACATTTGAACACAATCTCTTAAGTCAGATGGTATCTTTACAAGCATGAATGGTTGCCATGTACTTAACTTTTGTAGTGGACAAGGTGACCACAAGTTGTTGTTTGCTCATCCAATTGATAATACTATTGAATAAAATGAAAATGCAACCATTAGTGGATCTCTTGCTATTGATATCACTTGCCCAATATGAAATCCACAAATCCACAATTATTCGTTGAGTGTTGATCCCCCATAGAACCAACATGATAACAAATACAATATTGAGGGGTATGTCACAAATATCCGAAAACCCTCTAAATTGCATCCCAATGAACTTGTCCATGATTAGCCATGAAACAACTAAAAACTCCCATTGCTTGGGCAATTTCTAGTCTACTACAGACCGTATGAGTAATTAAGCTTCCAATAACACTAACATAATGTACTTGAGCCATGTTTTCCATTTCATTAGATGAAATTGGACAGTGGTCTATAGATAATTTGGTTCCCACTAAGATAGAAACACACAATGGTTTGCAAGATGTCATGTAGAATCTCTTCAACACTTAGTTCATAGACTTCCTATGGCCTAATCGAAGCTTTTTATTCACTCCATCTCTTCTCATCTTCATACCCAAAATATATCTAGTAGCCCCTAATTTCTTCATCTTAAATTGTGCCAAAAGTTGAGACTTCAAGTCACAAATCACATCCTTATTGAAAAACAAGATACCATCAATGCATAATGCAATAATAAAGAATCATTCACCATCCGTCTTAAAATAGATACATTGATTTGATTTGGATCTTAGAAATCCCAAACTCAACAGAAAGGAATTAATATTTTGGTACCACATCCTAGGAGAGTGTTTGAGACTATACAAAGACTTTTTCAACTTATAAACCAAAGATTCTTAACTTTCTTCCATCTAGTGCTCTGGGTGTGTCATGTAGATCTCTTTTTTCAAATCACCATGAAGGAAAGTTGCCATTGCATCCATTTTCCCTATCTCAAGATCAAAGATTGCTACAATAGATAATAAGAACTGAATGGATGTCAACTTAGCAATTGGAGAAAAAATCTCACTATAATCAATTCCCTTAACTTGGGATTATCAGCTATCCTTGTACTTCTCAACATTGCAATCAGATTAAATCTTCCTTTTGAACACCCATTTAAGCAATATGTTTTTGACCATCGAACAATCTTACTAAGGCCGATGTGTGATTTTCTTCAATGTAGCCATGTCTTCATCCATAGCCACTGTTCAGGACTCAAAATCATCCATATCCACTGCATCATTTACAATTTTAGGCTCATCTATGCACATAATTAAAGCAAAAACATATCTCCAATCAAGAGGATTATACTTGCTTGGTTGCTATCTATAGCATATCTTATATGTGAAATTACCATATTGTATACTACTTCAAAAGCAAATTTTGAGATCAGATCAAAGATGAATAGGTTGTAAAAAAATATACTTTATAAAATTTGGAATTTGAGCTCTCCTCCTCTTAAGTCCTTCATGAGCTTCTAGTTCAATCTTTTTGGTTTTTAGGGTTAGTTGAATCACATCTTTCTTCCCATCATTTTCTAGTCACAACACCATAGGAGGAGGCTTAATCTCTTTGAAATAACACTTCTGCTACACAAAAATCTCGTTGTCATAGGGTACCAAAGCTTGTAACCTTTCACACCAATATGATAATCAATTAAAATACACTCAACTGACTTGTTCTCCAATTTTGGATGCCTCTCCTTAGGCACATGAGAATATGACTTGCAACCAAAAATACGTGGATGTTGTAATGAGAGTTATTTGCTTTAGCAAATCTCCATAAGACTCTTACCTACAAGAGTTCATGCAGGAAACTTGTTAATCAAGTTACAAGTTGTAGCAATCGTTTTTGCTCGAACTTATATTCCAAGCTAGCTCCACTAAGCATATCCTAGCCCTCGCCATCAATGTCCTATTCATTCTCTCTATAACTCCATTTTGTCAAGGTGTATATGGAGCCGTGCTATGTCTCTCTATTCCATCCTCTTTAAAAAATCTATGAATTTTTTTTTGAACAAAACTCATTGCCATTGTAAGTTCTCAAAAGCTTATTCTTCCTACTAGTCTGATTTTCTCCAAGAACCTTAAACTCTTTAAAATGACATAAGGCTTTAAAATACTTCAAAGGAAATACACCTATGCCCTTCTAGAGTAGTCAACTATGAAAGATACATAATACAAAGACTTTGAAATTGAAGGAACATTTATAGGACCAAAAACATTAGAATGAATTAGATCCAACACCCTAGAAGATTTGTGAGAACTTGAGTGAAACTAAGTGCAGTTTTGTTTACTGTATATGCAATGTTCACATAAATCAAACTTAAGAGCACAACCATTCAAACCCATTACAAGGTTTTTATTTATTAGGTCCATAAACCCTTGTCACCTTATGTGGCTCATTCTTTGGTGCCATAACATTGTCTTCTTTGCATGTAACTTGATTTTTGAAGCAAAAGCACACTTAGGTACCCAAAAAGCATGACCATTAAAAGTAAATGCAATACTCCTCTTTGCTTCTAGTTTCAATGGTGAGTGTAGAATTTGCAGATCCCTTCACTATAGGAACAAAATAACTATTGCACTAAGCTATGCATGCATCCAGCTGAAATAGGGTGTCCACACAAACACACTGACAAGATTTTTATTTTTAGGGTCCTTAGACCCTTGTCACCTTATGTGGCTCATTTTATGGTGCCATAACATTGTCTTCTTTATGGTGGTGGTTGCATACTTTTTCTCATAGATGGTAATAATAGATGGAATCTTTGGTTATTTTTGGTTCAATTATCTCCAATGCTTTGCAGATAGGGTTGTGAGCCAATCCTTTATGGTTTCCTTGTAGGGGTACCATATGACATTGTGGCAATGTCTTTTTTATAGAGATTAGGATTTGCCTTCTCTATAAAGTTAATTTTTGGATGGAGAATACTTTCATGTTGGATCTAGTGCTCTATGTACTAGGTGTTAGTGTTTTGTAGCAGCGGGAGGTGTTTCCCTAAGAATAATTATTCAAGGCAAGTCGGCCTTTCAATTATATAACAAATATTACATTTCCTAGGTCGGCTCAAGAGGAGAGCTCGCCTAGTCTTGTATATAATGGAGATAGAGTCTCCACATAATTCAAGTCATTCATTCCATTCTCAATTCAATTTCCTTCAGAAGCAGATTCGCATTCAAGAGGAGCAGGTTCGCTTCAAGAAGAAGGGTTGATATTCTTTGTAACTAAGGAATTCACACTATCTTCAAGTGCGGGTCTACTGTGGGATATTCGGCCTTTCTAGGGCCTGATTCTGAGTGCTACTTCTGCACTATTATTTTTTATTTCTAAGAGAATAATTTGCTGCTGGGTTTTTCCCTCGAGTAGGAGGGTTTTCCCAGGACAAAATCTTTGTGTTCATTGTTCTGTGTTTACTTTTTTGTTTTTTGTTAAATCTGATCCAAAACTAACATGGTATCAGAGTTAAGGTTCAAGAAATCTGATCAAATTTAATGCAGAAATATATGTGAAGGATTAGCAAGAAACACAATGAGAAATCAGTCCAATTAAGAGCAGACCTAGAGCAGAATAATGAAGAGCAATTCACATAGAGGGTTTAGAGCATCATTCATATCAGCTGGGAGCATTCACCATGGGCGAACATCATAAGGCTAAGGTGAACCTCTCTTGAGAAGTTAATTCATGGAGGCATGAACAAGCTCTGTGTGGGCCACATCTCTTGGAGGAGAAAATGAAGATCGAAGGAAAGGATGAGCACTTGAAGTAAGTCCTCTACCAATTTCAAGAGTTTCAAGGACCGTGCCTATGATGGAGGATTTCTACTTGCAGCCCCTTAATAAGGATATGACCAGCGACTTGTCAAGGAACAGAGAAAATGGAATGACAAGAGGAAAAGCTCGAGAATCTTGGGAGTGTATGATTCTATGTAAAATTTTCCATTCTATAACGGTGTTACAGGGTACATCATTGGGCAAAGATGATGGTTGTCGGGAGGAGAAAAATGGCTGCAACTGAATCAACGAAGATAAGTTCCATTATGTATCATTCCTTTAATTGTTCTATCTAATAACATTTGCTAGATGACTACATGCTTCATTTGTATCGGGGTGTATTGATTTTTATGAACTATTGTTAATCTCTTTAAAATGTAGGATGGATCGAAAAGCAAAAGGATGATGGATTAATTATTAGAGATTGCATAAGGAATTCAAGGGCAGAAAGGATGGTAGATTGGTGTTCAGATGCCAATGATGGTTTAAGCATTTGAGGGAGAGTATTTAGGGGAAGGAAGGGATTTCGGGAATCCTTTGTTCGGGGAATTCACAAAGTAAAGTTATGTTCACGCATCCTTGATCCCCTATCTCGCGAGGCTTGAAGGGAAAGACATTGTGTTTGTTCGTGCTTGAATGCTTGCTCTAGTTTCTCTCATGGCGGAGTGAAGGAGGAAAGCGGTCAATGCCCAACCTCGTGAAAGAGATGATAGTGATTGGGCTCCTCCACATATTGGAGCTCGTAAAGGCATTTTGTAAATGGGTGTCTCAAACAAATATCAAATCTAGGATACTAGAGACCGATTCTTCCACAATTTCAGATCTACTACGGGTATAGAGTTCACTGTTTACACGAATCGGTATGGTTAAAAGTTTAGATTTCTGGCCAGCTACAAGGGAGGGGAAATCTTAGAGTCAGTTCAAAATAACTTTATTTCATATCAGGCAAAGGTTGCAGTGGGCAAGATAGTAATCCTTTTGAAGACATCTCTCGAGGGCACAAGGTGCAGTGTGATTTTTTGAGCTACAACAACAATCCTTTGTCTTCACTTCTTCATGACATCAACCAAGAGGATCAGCTTTGAGGCATGCACTATCCATGAAGAAAATCAAGTTGGATCAGCATTGGATGGAGAGTTTGCATCAGAAAAGAAGATTGAGAAGGATGAAGACACTAAACAACGGTCTCTGACAAGTGTGCCAGATTAGGTAGACACAATAGATTTAAGTGGAGCTAGCAGACGTCATTGTTTATCCAGAGGAACCCTAGCAGGCACTAGTTGAGAACATGTCCGGGAAGAGGATTAAGGTTTTGAGGTCAGACAATGGAGGGAAGTTCACTTCCAGAGGATTTTTGTAATTTTTGTATTGAGGCAGGGATCAAGAGGGAGTTCTGTGTTCAACAAGATGGAGTCCTATGTCATGAGGAACTAGAGTGACTCATTGAGAAAAAGTGAAGGTGTGAGCTAAGTGGGTTGTTGTGTTGCAAGGCCAAGTTCTAAGTCTTTGGAAGGCCTCTTCAGCTGCAAAGAACAAAATTGCACAAGGCAATCAACCTTATTTTGACATTGGTAGCACCGCAAACCTATTCAGAATAGGGTGATTTGGGATGAGGTCGAGGAGGACTAAGTCCTGGACTCTCGCAAGCCGGTTAATGGTGCTGCTAGGAGTAGTGCCAGAAGTGTGTTGGAAACCGTTCCTCTAAGCCAAGCATTGCAGACAATCTTGGACGAGGAGGTCAAGAGGTTGGTGCAGGTACTTGGAGGTCCAGAGGGAGTCACATCATCATTAAGATTTGTTGTGATGTATATTTCTCTAAGATAGATAAATATAAGGTGAAAGCCCTTGTAATGTAAATTTCTTTGAGACAGAGAAATATGAGGTGAAAGCCCTTGTAGCGTATATTTCTCTGAGATGGAGAAATATGAGGTGAAAGCCCTTGTAGCGTATATTTCTTTGAGACGGAGAAATATGAGGTGAAAGCCCTTGTAGTGTATATTTCTCCGAGACAAAGAAATATGAGGTGAAAGCCCTTGTACAAAATCACATCTCTGAGACTGAGCTGTGTTTTCCACAATTGGGTGTAGCCATTGTGGATGTTGTGATGTCCCCGCTCTAGTCAGTTCTCAGGAGCAGTGGAGTTAGCCTATCTCTTGGACCCTTGTAGGCTGACAGGATTTAGTTAGAGGGTTAGTGGCCATTTGGTGGGTTTGTCTTTCTCACCCCTTCAGTCAGTATGGGTTTCAGTACGAGCATGTGGAGTTCAGTGTTCGCCAACTTCTGACGGCACAAAAAGATACTGAGTCTGGAGGAAGTTATGAAATATTTTGTGGTTAAGTTAAATATTAATATTTAACTTAAATGGGTTATTATTATAAAGTAAAATTGACTTTATAAATTTAAAACCACTTAAATATATTATAAAGTAATGAAGTATTACTTTATAAAAAGTGATAAAGTAATTTTAAATCACTTAAAAGACATAAAGTGCGCCCAAACTATGGAAAGGAATTAAAATACATTTAAATGTATTTTTAAATGAGAAAGAATCCGTACCTTTTGGGAATTCGTGCCTTTTTGATGGCTATAAGGCATTTCTTTGCAAATCAACCTAATATCTGTTTATCATTTGACTTTGCAAAATTCTTTCTGTGTGATTTGTTTGAGGACAAGGGTTGCAAGAAAACTCCATTGAAGAACGAAAAATCTTCGTTGGATCTGTGATTGTGAGGCTGTGAAATACCAACTGAATGATTGCCATTGATGAGAGCTTCAATCAGAAGTTCTTCTGGGCCAAATCAGTACAACTTTGTTTAGTTATTCAGTATTTAGCTTGCAAGAGAGGGGTTCCTTTGGACAATGCCTGCCTTTTGCCATTACCAACTTCAGAGTGTTCATTTGCTAGAGGCTGTACCTTTTTAGCATTGTTTGGCGTGCTTTCCCAAAAGAGGCGCCCTTCCTGTTGAAGAAAAACGCCTTTCCTTTTGTTGGTTTCTGTATTGCATATTGGGCGTCCCATTCTCTCAGACATTCTTCTTCAATTATTCTACAGGAGAACTCAATTTTGTAGCTCTAGCGTGCATGCATGTTGTTTACAGCCATTGTTGCTTAGCAAACTTCACAATTTCTTATTTAAATAATTTGGAGGCTCACGGGTACGTTTATTGTTTGGAATCTTATTGTTAGAGTTATTCAATACTCTTTGCATTGATACTTATTCTAAATTAACTCAGATTTTGGTTTTATGAGCTTTTATATGCTGCCGCCCCTTCTATTTCTCTCTAGAAACATTCTTAAAAAACAAAAAAAACACAGAAAGATAATTAAAACAACAGGGGTTTGAGAGGGAGCCAGTTGGGCTCACCACAAATGTCATTTTGAGAGACTCCATGACGAAGATATTTGAGAATACGCCCCTAGCTAAGAGGGAGTGTTAGTGTTTTGTAGCGACGGGAGGTATTTCCCTAAGAATAATTATTGAAGGCAAGTCGGCCTTTCAATTATATAACAAATATTACATTTCCTAGGCTGGCTCAAGAGGAGAGCTTGCCTAGTCTTGTATATAATGGAGATAGAGTCTCCACATAATTCAAGTCATTCATTCCATTCTCAATTCGATTTCCGTCAAAAGCAGATTCACATTCAAGAGGAGCAGATTCGCTTCAAGAAGAAGAGTTGATATTCTTTGTAACTAAGGAATTCGTACTATCTTCAAGTGCTAGTCTACTGTATGGTATTCGGCCTTTCAAGGGCCTGATTCTGAGTGCTACTTCTGCACTATTATTTCTGATTTATAAGAGAATAATTTGCTGCTGGGTTTTTCCCTCGAGTAGGAGGGTTTTCCTAGGATAAAATCTTTGTGTTCATTGTTCTGTATTTACTTTTCTGTTTTCTGTTAAATCTGATCCAAAACTAACACTAGGAATTTGGGTTTTCACACTATTTTTGTGGCTCTTGGGTGCATAACCTAGTTTTACTCGCTTTTTTTTTTGGAAAAAAATTAACGCTTAAATATATAATGGTCTAAACTATGGATAAAATCATAAAACATAGCTATTTGTTTACTCATGTTAGTGTCATTTGAATAAAACATATACTTTTCCAACAATGGATAAACATAAAATATAAACGTAAGTAGATAGAATAAAATAGAGTCGTGAGCAAATGTGAGTTTTCACTACAACATGGGGGGAGGGAAATCAAAGTTAGGGCACAACATTGAATGCTCAGTGTTTTGATTGTTAGCATCTATCATCATATGTTCTACTCCCTTGAGGACATTGACATGACCTAATAGATTGGCCTAATCAACTGTCTGAACCGTTGTCCATGGTTGACAAAGGCTCCAATTTTTTTGGGCGTGGGAGCTAGTTGCATGTGCATTATGGCATGAAAGGTGATCCTATTGAACAAAGAAAGTTTTGCCAAGCATGTCAAGGAAAATCATTGCCTCCTACCAAGAAAAAGAGCACGAGGAAAAATAGTCAAAGTCAAAGACAAAAAAAAGGCAAGGTTCATTTTCAGTTCAGTAGGATCTTGTCAAGTTTATTTTAGGTTAACTTGGGTTCATCTAGGATGAACTCGTAGTATAAATGCTGTCCCCTATCCAAATCGATTGATAGATTGACGCAGATCTTGAATTGGTTTGAGCTAGACATAGATCAAGGGTTCTAGGTCGACAAATTGACAAAATAGCTAGAAACACCTGAATGGTAGACTTCATTATTCACAAACTTAATCTAGGAATCATGTGCAAAAAAGAATTGAATGGACTGATTTAGGGGTTTAGAAATATCAACAATAACACAAACACTTACAAAATTGTGTTGAAATTTTAACTCTCATTTTCAAATTTAATGGAGGCTCCAATTGTGCCTGCCAACAACTTAACTAAATATGGATTCCTTAGCCCCAAAGGGACTCTATCAAATTGAATCTAGAGGAGCATTTTGGCGATTATTTTCTTCTTGGGATTAAAAAGGGGTTTCCATGGGCACTCAAACAGACCAATTTTGCCTAAAAATCAAGGACCATAGTTTGCAAAGTCATACTCAAGAGAGTACTTGTCGAGCCAAAAATTTCTGACTTGGAGAGTATTTGACAAAAACTTGGCAACTTAAAAAACACTTACATTTTTTAAAATAAATAAATAAATATAAAAACAAAAAAAAAATGCAAATTATAGCTACAAAATGTGTCAAATGAGTTTGGTGGGGGTCTAGGGCTAGTGCCCCTTGTGGGGTCTGAGGGCAGTGCCCTGGTGTGTTCTTTGCAAATGAAGACCATCAAAATCACACAAACCTTCATGACACACTATTTTCATAATTTTTTAAAAGGCAAATAACAATGCTTATAAAGCCAAAATTTGGATTATTTAACCCACATTTTTTCTGCGATTTTAATGTGGTGTTGGCAAGGCAAGTCAAGTCATCAAACTCTTTGAGTTTTCTAAATACTTAGTAAAAAAACTCGCATGTACTTGGTGACTCGCTGAGTTTGTAATCTATGACAACAACCATCAGTCCACACAAATTCCCCATCATCTTGACACTGCAATTGAACCAAAAAAGAAACCCTTAGACAACAGTACCAAAGTTGGACAATTGACATTACCCCAGACAATTTCCATCCAATTGTAAAACTCTTGAATGGATGGTCATTTACCCAGAAACTTGCAAACCAAAGAACAACTTTCCTGGTCCCTAGATAATGGCTTGAGATTGTCTTTGGGAAGGATTAAACGAGGAGAATCCTCAGCCATTCTGAACAGAATATCCCTGAGGGATAGAGACTCTGAAAGGAGCTTTTCATCTTTTCCCAGAATAGGCAGAGAACCAGTATCATTGAAACCAACCTCCTCCATAAAGATAGTCATTCCTTGAAGCCTCAGATGGAATAGCAGCAACCAACATTAGGGGCAGGCTCCTAGTAACTCTAGAAATCCGAGATTTGGAGAAGTATGCACAGCAATGAAATGGGTCGCTTGCATTTTTATATTATACAAAAACCATTCTCTCCTTAGGCAGTTCTGCTGGCTGTGGAGCAGCTACCGCATGAGACACAAAAACAGGTTTAATCCCAGTGAGTGAGTCATACTCCGCTCTGTCTATATCCCCTTCATCACCACCCAATGCTCTTGCTAATCTGCTTAGTGCTGCTCCCTTCGCACTGCTAACCCTAGGTGCCTTCCCTTTCCTTTCCATTCATCATTGTGTACACTAATCAACTCTTTTCATATCATAATATATATATGATTTTTTGGTCATAAAAAAATGATAACATAGGTGATTCACATTAATATATTGATTTACACAGCCTAGCATCTCATTGCATTGGGACATTTTATCGTAATAACTATGTTATGGATTGGTAGTGTTGTTTGAGCTTTGCATGAGATGATCTTGTGAATGATCTCTTGGGTAGTTTTTCTGCTACGTGTCATCTATAATAAACAAAATTTAATCAGGGGGCCTCATATGCACTCGTTGCCTTACGGGCAGTGGCATGTGATGGTTGGCAGGAAACACTTACCAACAACTAACAGTAGCTACATAAGAGTAACTGAATACTCATTCACCATATGGCACTGCTCATATTTAATTAAAACATTCTAGGAAGCTCCTTAGGTGTTTCCCTTAGGTACCTGCTTGATTATTTACTAACTCATTATTGGTTAAGTTATTCTCTTATGATAATTGATTAGCTATAGTTATAAAATTGTTTTTTTTGTCAGTTAATCATTTGCCTCGTATAAAATTGTAGAAACTTACGTATATCATTCTAAATCACTATGCCATATGTATATTTAAATAAATTTTGAGGTAAAATAATTTTTCCAATGTAATATAGCTTAGTTGATGTCTTGGGAAGTCGTATCTTTATTTCCACTTAAAATGTAATGTATTCTTTTAAATGCTTGTTTGCAGATCATGCATGCCCCAATTAATTTCTAATTTCTTCTTTTTCTATTTCAGGTGGTTTTATGATGCACCAGAGGGAGTTTTCCGGCCGGTTATACATTGACATATTCAATTATTAATTATGATGTATATTTGTGGGTGATGCCAAAATCTTAAATTTCTGCTGATAGGTATGACAAAATCTAAAGCTCAAATGTACCAAAGCAGTTTAAAGTGATTTATCATTTATGCGAACTCTATGAATTTCTTATCCATTCAACTGAAACAGTGTGTATTTTGACAAAGTAGAGAGTCCTATTTTTACTCTACATATTGTACACTCATGGGAGAATTTACTCTCTACCTATCGTTTAAAGCAAGAGAGGAATTAGCAAGTAAACATCAAATCTATGTTTCCCAAATAATTGCTTAGTATCTGTCTCATGCCATTATTTAAGAGTGTTTTGCAGCTTAGATTTTGGTCGAGAATCTTAGAGATTGAACCTAGAGATATAGTTTGTCAAACATTCGGCAGCTTTGTGAGCCACTCTTGTTATGTAAGTGGCAACTGCTATGATAGTGGGTTCAGTCCTCTAAGTCAACTTGATTGCATTTCATTTGCCATGTCTTTTGTATTGCAGACAATTGTTTTGTCATGATGCTGTAATTTCAATAGTGAATAATCATAGCAACAATGTGGGTCAAATACATCAGTTGAGAACTAAAACTCCTAGAGTCTGTTCGATTATCTCCTATTGAATATCTGTAAAAGTAGCTAGCTCATCTTTTTTGATAGGAATTGGAGCATATCCAATTTCGGCAACTCTTTCAAGAGGAACTGACTAAAACCAAAAATGACAGAGAACCCTGTAACATTCCACTCCTTTGCTTATGTCCAATTTAGATGTGAGGTACAAAGAGGGTGATTAAAAGAAATGTGATCAATTCATAAGTGATCCCAATTGTGGGCAAGAAAATTGAACTCGATAGATGTATTACCTATGACTACTACGTACTCTAGAGATGAGTTGGAGCTTGAGAGTGCTATCGTTCATGAATGGTATTGGAGTGCACCCAATGAGAATGACATTTATGGTGGACCTGACAATATTAATTTTAGTCTCGAAAAAGTCTTCTGAAATTAATGTACGGTGGATAATTAAAAAATCTTATGACATTGATAGTGGACCCTATAAAATGTATTCATATGAAAAAGTCTTCTCCATTATTTGGAGTTTTTCATTAAAATTAATAAATAATGGTTGATCTTTTTAATAATCATCATTATACTTCACCTGATTTTCAAAAATGATGTTTTATATTTCACTTTTATTACCACCATTTAATATCAAATGCAAAGGAATGTAATTAATCTTGATACTGAGCAATTTTTTACTCTTTTAGTCGCCCATTTTTGTGCTTTCTTTTCAATGCAATTAAAAATAAATAAATATCAGCATTAAATGTCAAAGAAAAATGGCTGAAGATTGATGATTTCTTTGGTTTGTGATGCAGGCAATTTGTATTCTACACACCTGGATATTTTTCTTGAGATGTGATGATTGCCATGCCACACTATTGGTTCAATGGTTGCAATGTTTGGGTATGTGCATCGTTATGTCTTGTGTACTCTATAATTTCTTATATGTGACTTTTGTTCCCCTCAATACAAGAAGCTTCTCTTCGGAAGGGATGTCAATATGAGTTATTCTTCTGTATTTTTGAATCTGGGGTATTTATCTTCTGTTGCATTAGAACTATTAATTACTGTCCGCTCAAGTGAAAATACAATTGTCTAGACTCAAGATGATGGCTTTATTTCAAGTATTTCCATTTTACTGAAGCTGCATCCACACTTCAGTGAAGGTATCTGCAAAATCTGCTTGAGTGGATGCAAAGTTATGGAAAAAAGCCATCACTTGCAGCTGTATATCTAGTTTCATGAACTGTCTTTTGGATGTAGAAGAATCAGATGCTGATATTTGATCTCATTTTGACCTTGTAATCATATTTTTTTGCAAATGCAAATTTGTATCAAAGCTCACAATTTGATAGCTGATCTGATTGAGTCAATGCTTCGAGTTAAAAATAATTGATTGGTAAGTTTTTATCCAAACCTATCTTTGTGAGCACTTTCGAACTTTCCACCATAAATTTTGATTTAAGATGGCATTAAAATTTTGTCTACCTTAGCAGTCCTTTTTTATTGCCTTAGCAGTTCTTGTTTTTTGGATGTAATTAGAAGTAATTGGCATTGAAGCACAAAGATATTGCCTGGTTGTATTGTTATAACAAATTGAGTTCTTTCTCCTTCACAGCTGAAATTGCGAAAGTTTAATAATGTTTGTAGAGTGTATATTTCTCAAAACAAATAGTTATTAGAGGCTGCAATGTTTATTTTTAATGAATAAAATATATTATTTATACAGTATAATTACAAGAGAATCTGTTTACAGAATCACATCAGCAGATCTAGGATGATTAGCAGAGAAATTCTGCTTCAAATTACATCAGAAGAGCCTATGACACATCCAGCCGTAACTATAAAAAAGGCTGCTGCAAGATACACGTAGACATATCATAAAGAAGAATTCAGTTAAACGTCATAATATGATCAACTAGAGTATGCACATGAATTTTCTAATGGCAAGATTTTAAAAGCATTTAATTTTTCTCAGAAAAATGATAACCAATGAGAGGTTTGTGGTTGATTTTCCCTATTGCATGGTGTAGAGCTGCCAAGGGTTGAGTCACTTGTTCTTGAATTGGGACCCGCTGCCAGTTGGCTCTATGCATTATTAGATTGGTGGAACTTTCTACTTGAAATGATTGGCCATTTGAAGAGGTAGAAAGCTCAGCCTGCTCTTTGTATGATTTCCATTATCTCGCAATGTGTCGTCTGAAAGAACCAAAGAGTGATCATCTAGAGCATAGTTTAAAAATTCGGATTTGACAATTACTTGGCAGACCCAATTTTTTTAAAAACTCAGGACCCGACAATAATTCGACAAATTTATTGAACATTAATTTTTAAAATTATTCTTTAAAAACATGCATATTACTAAATTTATAAACCATATTATTGATTTTAAATATTAAAGTTTTAATACACTTAATAAACCAAAAAATGAGCTCAAAGTTTCAATACACATAAATTTGCAATTTTTATATCAACCAAAATTACAAATCATAATTTTTTTTTTACAACTAAAGCTTAGAAAAGTTCGTTGTCACTATGTGGGGGTTATGGAAGTGGATGGTAAAAGCTATGGTATCTTCAACAAGAGACAACAAGAGCTTCAAGCATAGAATCGAGTTGTGTATGCGATGAACTTGTCTATGATGATTTTCCATACTCACCATCAAAGCTACATAGGTTGTTACATTTGCTTGCCATTCAACTTTAGCCATCCCCAAATCAACAATCTCATTAGTAATAAATAGTGAATTTACATCCTTAGGTTTAGCCACCCAATCTAAACATTGATAAATATTGTTGAGGTCAAGTGTATGATTTGTATCTTGCCCTTGTACCTTCTTTTTATGTAGTCAAAGGTTTGACCACACAAATACAAGGTCATTCAAGAGCTCTTGAGTCAATTTGTTGTGTTTTTTGTGTGGATGGCCTTAAACACACTCTAATTGGGTTCACAATCAAAAGTGTTATTGGACTTGGATATGATGCAAATGACAAACTTTTAAATATTTGGTGTTTTGGCACCAAAATCTTTTCACCACAAATAAGCAAGGATGACATTTATAACTTTGTAAGATATTAAATCTTCTAGTAAACTTATAAGTTAAAATAAATTAAAAATTAAAAATAAAAATATAACGTTTTTTTACTTGGTTGTACAATGTCTCTTACCAATGTGTAGAGTTGAAAATAATGCCTCATTTGCCCTCTTATAACTCTGTAATTCATTATGTATGAGATTTTGAAGGTTGTCACCAAGGATCAACTTCTCATTACATGTGTTGAGACCAAGTAAACATTTGCATTTGCTCTGAATGAATGGGAGACAAAAAAATTGGGTTCAAATAATAGGCAACAAACATGAATATGTTGGTGGAGTTGTCTGTTTCACCTTTTGATCAATAATGCATAATATATATTCATATTTGGTTCTATTCGATCCATACAAATGTTGAATTGCTTATTTGGTGTTATCCATGGTCTCATATAAATACCCTATAGGTTTTTTGTCTGCATCCACCAATTGTAGAACCCTAACCAGTAGTTTTGTCACTTGAAACAAGACAGTGTATGAAAAGAAAATTAGAAAATTAAGGCAAATAATAAAAAAATATAAACAACAAATTAAAGTATTACAAAAAATTGCAATAGTGTAAATATTTTTTCAAAAGAAAAAAATTTGATCAAAAATTTATTTTGATGATCTTATCCACAATCTTGAGAAATGTATCATAAAAAATGGTCTTTACGGTCCTTTGTTTCAATTTTTTTGTAATAAGGACTCTCCAACCACCTTTTGCTCATAAGCATGCATTTAAGGTTGGGTAATATAGTTATACTATGCAAGGTAATGAAATTAGTGGTAAAGCGTGTGACTCTTGAACACACGAGCTATGTCATTAGTGTACTATGTCATGAGATTTAGGACCCACGTGTGATTGTAGATATATTTGATAATATTCTTTGCATGTTCCATTGCATTTTTCAGCCAACTTAATTTCCTTGTGTTTTCAAGGAGAAGGTCAATGCAATGGGCAACATAAGGGCTTTAAAACAATATAGAGTGATTCGCCTCTAATACATTACTAGTTGCCACATATGTAGATGCATTGTCCATAACTATTTGCATAACATTATCCACTCCAACCTCCATTACCTCTTCATCCAACATACTACACAAGGTTTCAACATTTTTTACTTCATTAGAAGCATTAGCTAACTTCAAAAAGCCCAATTGTCTTCTAAATCCATTAAAAAATTAATGAGTGTTTTATTCTTGGCATTAGTTCACCCATTAGATAACATGCTGCATCCATTGCTTTTCCAAATCTTTTTGTTTCTCTATTAGCATTTATATGTTTTTGACCTCATCTTTCAATAATAGGCCACTCAATTCATAATTGTTTGGGGCTTCAAACCCCTTACTTGTTATGGTCAAAGTAGTGACCAACTCTCTCCAATAAGGATTTGAAGTAATATTGAAAGGATACTATTGTAGTACCAAAATTTGGCACATGCTAATTTTGTCTCATGATGCAATTCCTTATTTAGCATCTTCCAATAAAGGTTGTACACTAGAGGTGTTATGAGAAAAAAAAGGAATTTTGGTTGTCCACACAACCTAATCCTCGTATCTATGGCTCAATGGAAGAAGATCCCTCCATATCTTCTCCTATAGATTGTGAGATGTGAGAGTCTCATTGCCTTTGTTGTCCTCTTTTTTTGCTACTTTTCTTTGCCCAAATGTTGAAAGGAGAATTCTCACCTCATTTTGCTTCAATACATAATATAACATCTTGACAAAGAACTAGTGCAAGGTGATATTTTAGACAATTTATACCTCCTCTCCTATGTTCAAAACAATGGTTGTAAATAACCATTCCCTTTTCTATACCTTTTGTCCCATGTTTCCAGCAAGAGTCTTATAGTTTGACGCTTTTCTTAATTGTAGTCGCAGATGTCATATTCTTTTCAAAAAATAGAAATCAAGACTAGAAAAAGGGAAATAATAGAAACTAATTCGTAGTGTAGGCCTAGCTCAAAATAAGGTCATCATTAACAAATTATTCTTATTGAGTTTGATTTTTTTTTAATAGATGTTGGATAGCCAATAGTCTATGACAATAATTTTTAAAATTTTAAATTATTCTTAAATTATTCTTGTGCAAGAGATTCAAGTCACATAAAAAAAACTAAGCCATGTTTTCATGGAAATTTAGGCTTCTCACCATTATAAAGTTTTTGAAGCATCCTTATGTTTGTTCGATACTCCTATCAAGGTTGGAACATTTTAGATTATTTAGAAAAAAACATATAATATTTTAGTGACATACAATGAAACCTTTGTAAGAATTCAAAAGAAACGAATGTTTTTGTTCTAACATTGAAAACAAATAGGTTTGATTTTGAAGTCATGTACCTTGCACACATATTAAACTTTATAGGTAAAGGAGTTATGGAAAAAAATTGTTGAGCATAGTTGTGGCTTAACTTCAATATTTCAATGGAGATAATATAAAGAGGCTAGATTTTTCCTCCTCAACCTCTATTTGTAGGGACAAATTTTCATAGCAGGACCATATTTCAGTACAATAACATGAAATTTGTGGAACAAAAGACATTATTTCTAAGGACTATTTTTTTCATGTAAGACAACCCCAAATGTTGCAAAGGGCGTGTAATTGTATAGATTAACATTTAAGCTTTGTGGTGCATATGAAACGCTTCAACATGTCACTCAAAATATGACATACATATTTATTGACTCACAGTCACGACTTACACATATTCATTGACACACACCCCTTGCGATGTTTGAAGACTAAAATAGTGAAAGTTTAAATGCTCGTGGCATCTGAAACGGCTCACAATTGCAGCGTCTGAAACTGTTGAACCCTTAGTAGTTGATGTCTAAAAAATTTGAAGATAAAATGATGAAATCACATCAATTTCATTAGATTTATTTGGTAGAGTCAAATTGTAACTTACGAGTTTTTGATGAGTTTCTGTAATTTTTTTTCCTAGAATCACAGTGAGTTTTTGTAATAACTCGTTGATGAGTTTTTTAGCATGTCACTTGGCTCCAATTTTGATCCATGATTACTCTAAGTTCTGTGAGTGGTTGTAGAGTTTTTAATCTTTGATTCAAAGTATGTTAGTGATTTTATATGATTGCATTTGGTGTGTCCATACAACTATTCATTCTCTCAATGGGCTCCTGCTATTTTCCCACTAGTGAAGAAGCCATAGACTTGTTTCCATGAATGGGTTCTCTTTTTGAGTATCATTAAGTGCTTGCTTTGGGTCAAGATGGCTTTGGAGATCTCTTGAAGAACAAGAAATAGATTTGGATCAATTTTTTTAATAATCTCAAGGATTATGTGTCTAGGTGTCCTAGCAAAGCCAAGGAGGGATGGAAAAAATCTAGGGGCTAAAGTGGGGAATGGATGATAGGAGAGAGTTCTAATTAGAAGTGGGTGGGGCTAAAGAGAGACCCAATTTGGTAAAAGAGGATTAAGGGTGATTCTAGCCTTGTAGGTGTGATGGGGTAAACCTACCATAGAAAGATTTTTTTGGCTTGCACAACTTTGGGGTAGAAATGAGTGACTAAAATCTAGGAATAGATTCAATGACTACAGGGGGAGTAATCACTTGGTCTAAGTTGACATCCATGAGTTAAGAGGTCTTAGATGAGGCAACCAAAGGCACATATGTGTTCTTCTTAGTTTGAGTGCATAACTCCTCATCATCCATAGAATAGAGTTTTTCAAACCACTAGTATGGCTACCTTCTTTCCTCATTATTGATTTCAATTTTTTCATCAATCTTTATTTATGACCATAGATCTCAAGAACCTTCTTAGCCTTTTTCTTGTCTTTGTTTTTTATAGACTTAAATAGGTTTTTGGTGGTTCTTGGAGCTTAGTAGAGTCTAGGTTAGACAAGATTGAGTTGTTGAGAGAATGAATTATTTTGGCTGATCTACTATATATAACATAAAAAGAAAGTTTAGAGTGAGACTAGTAACAAAGATTTTGTTAAGAATGAAAGGAAAATAGTTTTTAAAATTAGAGGATAAATGCCATAAACAAATTGCTGATGATAGATTTAGGAACAAATTTGTTTTCCTTGTAAGGATTTTCTTTCTTGTCTTATCATTCCTTTATCTTATTAAAATATTATCTAAGTCCATGTCAACTTTGGACTATTATGTGTGAACATTGTAAAAGTCGCCTATAAAAATATTAAAGATTTTGAAATAATTGGGTGTCAGTTGAGGAAAGTCATTGCAGTTGATAAGAATGTTTTGGATGTTCAAATTGAAGGGGAACTAAAAACCATTGTTGTATAACTAATATTTAATTTTTTAGTTGTTGAGTTTGTAGATAGTAAATTTTTTTTTTTTTTGTTGAATGTGTTTGATGGTGAGATCTACTAGAGCTCCAATAGGGTTAGTATACTTCCTCACAAGACCACAACTTCCATCTCACAAATCTGCTCATTGCATCGTCCTAAGTGTCATTCCAAAGACTTTAGACATAACACTTAATGTGATAACCTAGTTAGCACCCACAAGGTTTGTGGTATTCCAAGTAATCTACCAAATCATAAGTATGTGTTAGCAATTGGTTATGATCAATATCTCAAGGAATTCACGATGCATTCTAGAACCAAGCACATATATATCAAGTATCACTTCTTAAGAGAGAAGGTTGCAAATAAAGAAGTCAGATTGGAATATGTACCAACAAAGGAATAGGTTGCAAACATCTTTACAAAGGCACTGTCTAAGGAAACATTTGATTATCTCAGATAAAAGTTAGGGGTTGTTGCCCCACCTAACTAGATGCATAGTTGGTGCATTTGTTTAGGGGGAGAAATTCAAGACATATTTTTATCCCTAGATTGATGAGGGCTACCTCTCAAGGGGAGTAGGTAGAAGGATGCTAAGGTTTGTGCAAACAAAGGGGGCTTGTATGCTACTGAAAGGAAGACCATTTTCCCTTTGCCCTTGATGTCAAAGGGGGAGAAAATTTCATATCAGGTCAGTGTTTCCATCAATGCCAAAGGGGGAGATTGTTGCATATGTTGTCATTGATGTCAATAGAGTGGTATTGTGGAAGGTTGCATGTGTTGCAATCTGTGTGATGATTAGAAGTGTTGTGAAGTTGTGGTTTCATCACGTTGATGAAGAATGTTGTAATTGTGGTCTATAATGTCAAGAATGATTGCATTCTTTGTCTCTTGATGTAAAAAACTGCATAAGTTGTGAAAGAAAGCATGAAATATTTTCATACAGACAATGGCTTAGAAAGTTGCACTAAAGAAGCTTGGGAGAATGCTCCCTATTCCTCCGCATGTAACTATACTTCCTTGTAGTTTATAAGTTAGACAAAGGCAGATGTGAAGTATGTATGTTCCCGATTTTAGAACATCAAAGGTTTCTAAAGCTAACTGAGTAAAGACTATGTTATTGCAATCAAGAAGGTTTAGAGGAATGCTTTGTATTTCTCCGCTTTTGAACATGCGGTCTTGCAGTTTGGAGGATAAGTTCATAGTGTCTATTTGTTTTCTCATTTCAAGTTTTAGGTGTTATGGTGTATTGCAGGTCATGTTTTCAATGTTCTATCTCAAGACTATTTTTTGGGTTTGTTGGGATCTGTGTTTGTTTGCTTGTGCCAGCATGAAGTAGTGAACGAAGTGTGCGAGAATGTTTTTGAATATAATTTAATGCTTGTGAAGTGATCCACTTGAATTTGTTTGATCATCAATTCCTAATGAAATAGTTGCATCAGTAGCTTGCTGGAATAATACCATAGATGTATGATCAAACATTTAACTAATAGATCCCAATTTAAGAATTATTCTTTATTTAACTAAAGGAGTTAATACTTAATATGATGAAATAAGGAATTTCATTTAATGGTAGAAATAACTAGCCTGGGAAGGAATTCAGGGATTCGATAATCAAGAAAATGAAAATTGTCTGAATTAACAGAAGTAAATGATCTTTGCGAAAAAACTATTTATGATAGAAAAAAAGAGTCATCTTATATAATGTTGTTATGATAGAAAAAAAGAGTCATCTATATAAATATTGTTATGATAGGAACGTGGAGCTCATCAAAGATTTGTAGTATGACTCCTACTACTTTGAGAAAGTAGGAAGAATTATTAGATCTTTTAGAAGGCTTAGAAATGTTACTAATTTAAATTGGTATGGTTCTTGGCTTACATTTATCGACTATATTATCGGGAGGTATATATGAATCCGTTGTAGTACCTTTTTCTTCTTCTCATTCTTCTTCTCATAAAGATCAAGATCAAGTGGATATTCCAGAACTTCTTGACAAACATAAATCACTTTCGAATTATTCAGTGGATCAAGTTAAATACGAATCAGTTGACTCAAACTGTTTTGAAAAAGGACAAAAAAATATATGGAATTATTCTGAAACTGATCGAGCCATACCTAACAAACATCAAGGCTCTATATATTGAATTGATAATGGAGCTAATGTGTGGGAGGATAAGTGTTTGTTGGGCCGACTTGGTATGTAGAGGTGTTTGTGCTAGGAATGTGTGCTAAGGTAAAATAGGTCCTACTTATCTCTTGGCTTGGACCACATTGATTTCTTTTCGCGGATCTTTTGAAGTTGACTCATTATGGTTGTTGCACATTTCATGTTTATGCATTTTAGCTTGGTCGACAAGGATAATTTTTTTGAAGCTTGTAGAGGATTTAAATGGAAGATCAAGTTTGTTGCAAAGTGTGTTCGAAGTGTTCAATAAATGATGTGTGAAAAATGTGCTAAAAGCAGTGAGATTAAGGAAACAAAGTGTATATGAGCTTGTGAAGAAGTGTATGAAGTGTGTTGAAGGCAGTGAGCCAAAAGCATCAAAAGTTGTTGTACAAAGGAAGTTTGTTGGAGGCAGTGAGCCGAAGGCCGCAAAGGCTCTTGAGTAGAAGTGTTGTGGTGGTGTTTACTGAGTGAATTTCATCAAGTATTTTGTACAGAGGTTGTAGCCCAATTTTGTAAGTTTTGTTATTGGTAGGGAGTTGTTAACTTCCTTTGGTTGAAACCATAAAACTTGTAAATTATGTTTTTAATTTGTGAGGTTGGATTTGGAAAGTAGCTCCAAGTAGCTTGCTCACTGTGGTTTTTGCCTTCTAGGGTTTTCCATGTAAATCTGGTGTTATGATTGTGCACTTGTGTTTTTGATATGCATTAGTTACTTTATTTTGGTTAATGTAGTAATAAGTTTTGGTTAATAAAATTGAATTGGATAATATTGTGGATATACTGATTTACCCCACCCCCTTCCCCCCACCCTCTCCCCCACCCCCCTCTTTGTATATCATTGTGTTCTAACAATAATTACATCAACTATGGTAACTAATAAAAAAATGATTAATACAAAAAAAATTCAAATACTAAAAACAAATAGAAAAAAATTAATGAAAGACATTTAAAGACATGAAAAGGTTTAAGAATGGAATAGGGTAAACCCACATTAGTGAGTCCCAAACTTGGGACATAAAATTTTTCACTTTGAAGGGGGTTAAAAAAGTAGGAAATACCTTCATTCGAAGGTATTTTTTTATTGTTTTCAAATCAATAAAATATTACCTTGGAACAAAGGTATTATTGTATTATTAAAAAATATCAAAAGGTAGGAAACAACATTTTTCAGTCATTTTTCTTTCACATTGCATGCACTTTGGACTTTCTATGCACAACATCACTTTCATAAAGAATGACAACTTGAGGATTGGTCTCTAGGTGTGAATGACACACATTTGTGCTCCCATTGCAACATGTGTTTTCAAACATAGGTCTCTATAGGTTGAACTTATAAATCTTTATTTTGACCTTTTACTAGTATGCATTTTTCAATACCAAAAGTAGATTTTGATTGATATTTTTTTAAATTATTTATTTTAATATTTGTTTTTGAGCTCTAATATGCCAATTGAAACCCTAAACAACTATTTTGAAACCCTAAAATATTCAATTGAAACCCTAAATTGTTCAATTGAAACCCTATAGCTATTTTTAACTATAAAATATTAAAATGAAAAGCTATATAGTTATTTTTTAACCATAAAATGTCAACTTGAAACCCTAAAGAACTATTATAAACCCTAAAATATCTATTTGAAACCCTAGTTTCTATATTATAAACCCTAAAATATCTATTTCCAACCCTAAATTTCAAATCATAAACCCTAATTTATAAATAATAAACCCTAATTTCTAATTTATAAATATCTATTTAAAACCTTAGTTATTAGATTATAAACACTAATTTCTAATTTATAAATGTGTTTGAAACCTTAGTTTCTAATGATACCCCTAAAAGCAAGACACCATGGGTAGGGGTTATCTGCCTAAGTTAAAGATAAATATTTCAAAGAATCACCAATAATAGACATTTATAAATTAAAATTAGGGTTTATAATTTAAGAATTAGGTTTTAAAATAAACATTTTATGGTTTTAATTTAGAAACAAGGATTTCAAATAAATATTTCTTAATTATAAATTAAGGTTTAAACTTTAGAAATTATAATATTATGTTTGTGTTGTTTGTATGGTTCTACTATTCATCTACTTTAATATTTAGAAAACAAATATATAATAGAATGACAAAATTATATATATAAAGAGAGAGAATAACAACATTATACATAGTATTTTCCATTTTATTTTTATGTATTACTATCTCTTCTTTGTTACAATGCATTGGATAGAGTTAGCATGTGGTGTCTATTGTAATTTTTTCCCAAATCACTTATACACATGTTTTTCCATGTTCTCTTTTATGTATTTTATATGTTCTAAAATAATTGGGGATGATACAAAGTACCTAAAGCATTTAAATCCTTTATTCATGTTGATATACAATATTTTGCATTTTTTTGTATTTTCTCTTAATAATTCTAACATCAAGAACCAAGAAAGATATATTTTATTTATGCATCAAGGATACTCAAGCATTTCCAAATCCATATTTCCAAAATATGCTTTCTTTCCCACCATGTCTTTACCACACACACCATTTGAACCTTTCCTCCTATTCCTTCATAGCACTTTCCATGATGAGTAGAAAGTTATAAATCATATGAAAATTTGGGTATTTCCACCCTTCACCATCAACTCCATCAAGCTAGTAACTTATCCCTACCCATATGTTGAAAACCATGAGCATTATCCCCTCCATACATCTCAATATCCAAAATTTAGTAGTAATTCTTAGAATCTCATAAGTGGACAAACCTTACTAAAATCCTTCCTTGTTTTCCTAGAGATATCAAAACTCAAAATCATGCCTTTATAAAAGTAAAAATTAATACAATGGCCATAATTTCTGAAATAATCCTTGGTTATGAGCCTTTAGATCTTCCTAGTTGCATTGGGTTATACCCTTATTCACCTAGTCTAATCTCTGGTGATGACTCCATGCATCTTCTTTGCTACTTGAGGCTAGATCATGGAGAAATGTGTAAAGTTTTTGAAATAAAAGAATGCAAGTTGAAGAGATAAACAAAAAGCTATATAAAAATAATTTGAAGGTCCTATCAAATCAAAAAGAATAAAATTACCTTTGTCAAGTTAGAGGTCTCCTAGTTATTTCTTTCATTGTCTACTCCTAATCCCCATTGGTCTGTCCACTATGAGTCATTCTACACTTATCCCTATGCTAGGACATCCTTCTTCCCATTCTATTATTTCCTCTGACTTGAGAAACACAAAAAATAAATTATCATGTCGCCCTTCATAAATTAATTCCCTAATGCCCATATGATTGACTTCCTCCCATAATACCTCCAAATCTAAATAAAAATATGCTTACAACTTGAAATAAATTATGAAAATCCATTGTTCAATTTATTTATCCACTTTTCCATTTGAACCTTAAGTATTACTATCCATGCATACCACTCCATCACACAATTTCCACACAAGATAAGCATACAAGGAAAGTTGGATCAATGAAATTCTTCAAACTTATTTTTTTTGAGATAATATTTATGATGTGACACTCTTTTAATCACTTATGTTATTTGTATTTTTCCCTTTTCTTTTATCCATCTGTCGTACTTTACATTCTTATCCTTTTTTCCATCCTCTTTCTATTTCTTCATTCCTTATTGTGTGTTGAGACACATCCCACTTTCAAAAGTTGGAGAATGATGACACATTATTTAAAGTTACTATTACACATTGTTAATATTAGGATTGACCCCAACCTATATTGTGAGATTTGGTTCATCCACTTTTATATACTATTTATTTTCCTCTCTATTTTATTTGAGCTCCTACATACCATTAAAATATTTCATGAGAATATTTTGTATAATCCAATAACAACTATTTTAAACCTTATTATGCTTATCATTTGATAATTCATTATTAGTATTTCTAGACTATTCCTATTTCACCCTTTCTAGACATTAATTCACTATGGTTAAATATATTTATTTCACCATAATTGTATCATACTTGGAGCAAGTATAGTGTTTCATCCTTGAATGACTCCTTTAAGGAAATCACTAGAAACTTCTCCTTGAAATTCATCACCACTTATCTACTAATTATAGTGGTTTCTAATCATCCATATATCCTCTTCAACCTCACCATTACCATATATTCCAATCCATCATTCAATTAAACTAAAACCTCAAGCCTCATTATAAAATCAATTTGATCCTTCTCACTAGTTTCCTCATGGACCCTTGCCATTTATTTACATTATCTTTCAACCAATCTTGGGGAGAAGCCCTATGATATTATCCTACTCATTATTTTATCATGGAATTTATTAAGGGAATAAAATTTATCTTCCATTATGATCCTCTTTTGAATCTTGACCTATAATAAAATGTAAAAATGAAAATCATGAATTTTTGACAATGTTCAATCGTAAAACATAGTTACTAATGAACACACCAAATATCTTTTCCACCTTATGTTGATTGGATCTTCACTCTTATGCTATTTTTTCAATCAACATGGTTGGGGCATATATCTTTCATCAAGATCACTATTCACTCACCCCTTTGACAAATCAACTAAATTTTTCAAAATTGCAATCGATTTGGGTCTACCCTATTAAATCAATCAAGCAAGAAAATTAATCACATCAAGTTTCCAATAGTGATGGATCCATCCTCATTTTCCAAATAGTAAAGGCTCCTAATAAATTTTCTAAACCAACCAAATATCAAATAGGGGTGAAGCCCATTGAATTTTCCAAATGGATTAGCTCTCATAAAAAGTGTCACATCAATCATAAAAAAGTTAGCTTGAATTTTCCCCATATTTTATTTTTTGTTGCTATCTAAAGCTTCCCACTTGATCATGTTTCCTAATTATCTATTATCAAACTTCCATTAGTATGTCACTACCACAATTCCCATATATTTTTATGGAGTGAATCTCCATTGGTTCTTTCTATTAAAATAGTGGGTTAAAAGTTTCAAACAATCTATGGAATCTATCCAAGTCATACATACATATATACACATATATATGTACCTAAATACATATAGACACATATACATATAATATATATATATACATATGTATGTGTATATATGTATGTATACATATATTATATGTATATGTTTATATATGTATGTAGGTACACATATATGTGTATGTATGTATGTATATATCTTATTAGGGATTCAAAGTAGTTGTTTAGGGTTTCAATTTGACATTTTAGGGTTCATAAATAGGCACTACAAAAATACATGTATGTATGTATATTTCTATAAGCCTAGTCTACATTAAACATGAATTTTCTATGTTACCTCTTAATGTAAACAAATATTGCATATCATTATCGCCTAAGTTTTTAATATTTAGAAAATAATAATATAATGGAATGAAAAAATAATTAATACATACATACATACATAATACATGCACACATAAATATATACATATATGCATACATGCATAATTTTAGGGTTAAAAAAGCTGTGTAGGCTTTCAGAATAGTTGTTTAGGGTTTCAATTTGACATTTTAGGGTTCCAAAATAGTTGTTAAGGGAATTTCAATTTAAAATTTTAGGTTTCAAAAATAGACACTATATATATGTATGTATGTATTGCATGTATGTATGTATGTATGCATGTATAGATACATGCACACATACATGTACATACATACATAAGTACATAGATACATTTATATTTATGTTTATGGACATGTATATGGATATATATATAGTATGTATGTATGTACATAAATACATACATACATATATGCAATGTCTATTTTTGAACCCTAAAATGTCAAATTGAAACCCTAAATAACTATTTTGAATGTGTAGAACAAATATAGCTTCAATTTTCGGATATAAAAATAAGATCAATAGATTGTGGTTAATTTTAGATGATCCACAAACTACTGGGGTTTATAGATCAAACTGTGAGAAGATCTCAGATAGTTTACTTCACGTTAGACATTTATTAGAGAGTATTAATGCTTATTTTGGTGAAACTTTAGCAACTATTCTCATCCAAATATGGGAAATGGTTTTTGGTAATGTTTCATTGAGCATAGTCCAAAAAAATGTGCCAAAAGATATTATCAAAAGGGATTGTTTTTCTCAGTATGTTCCCAAAACTAGTGTTAGGGCATATCAAGTGACCATATGTGTATGCCCTCAATTGACACCATTAATTTACCTTATATTTTTTGTTTCCCATGGTCATTATCCTAATAATTACCAAATTCCATTATCTTTTGAACAATAGTTATACATTGAGGTTCATTTAGGCCTCAACATAAACTATTTAGATTTACCTCTACATTTGGGCTAGGGTTGCGAAGGGTTATGCAATAGGGATGCATATTATTGTGTAGATTGATAGCCTCCCCACCTCCGAGATCTTGGTTGTTGGGAGGATGCATGTGATCTCTTTGTCTCTCAATAATATTGTTGATCATGTGCTCATTGCTTCCCAAAAGGAAGTAATTGATAATATTCTTGAGATTACTATGCAAGCTTAGATGATATCTATGGATTGCACATGGGACATTACTTGAAGAGGCATCCACATAAGTCATCTTCTCACCTAGATCCCTATTATGTTGCAAGCATCCCATTTCCATAGGATCTAGAAAATATTACTATTGGTGGTAGATTTAGAGGGCAACATGGTTTTTTCTCGAGGAATTCATGAGGGCATATCAAGTGATATAATCACTAGGGATCCATTTATCAGATGTTAGTTCATATGTGAGGTACATCCTTGCAGATTTGAAGATTCTAGTAGTTGAATTGCAACATTTTGATGTAGATGTTGGAGTTGGATCCTTTGGTGGGTCATAGGAGTCACACACTAGAGTAGCACAAGCTAGATATACTAACCATTATGTTACTCCACATGCATTGATTCACTTTAGTAGGTTGTAGGGGCATTGATTTTGTAGCTCAAATGCTTTCTTCAAGATCGATATCATCATGCTTTCATAATCCATTCCATACACCATTTCTATACCTACCAGATGAGACAAATTTAGATGATTCAATGGATTCCATCATTGTAGCTAGAGATGGCGATATTTAGGGTCTTTTTATATTGACACAAGTATATAATTTTTTAAGTTAAATTTATACATAAAATTTAGAACATATGCTTTTAGTCCTACACAAATAAATTATATTTGAAATTAATATATATTTATTTACATACATTTGTAGCTCGAGCCAAAGGTGATACTCCTAGTTTGAGGGTAGAGCATGTACACACATGTGCTTCACTCAGTGCCAATGGAAAATCAGTTAATTATCAAGTTGAAATTCTTACATTTATTTATATCTCACATCTAGGTATGTATGTATAGGAAATATAATATATATATCTTCTAATTTAATTGTATTTTTGTAGGGATTTATGCATCTATCAGAGTTTGGTTCTCACTCCAAGGGTTGCTCAACTAGGAGTTGGCATGTGTATGGAAATGTATATGGGCATTTATATTTATATTTGACTGGGAGCATACATGTGTGTGGATATTTATATTTATATTATTAACTACAATAATGAGACCAATTACTATGTGTTAACCTTGTGGCATGAATACATTTGTGTAAGAGCATAGAAACACATTTTTATGTCCCAATTGTTATAATCATTGAATTATATGTGTAAGTGTGGATTTACTTGCCTCTATAGTCATATACATGCTACATTTACTAGAATAGATTCCAATTTTACCCAACCCCTAAATTTTTAGGATTAGCTAGTCTAGTTTAGACTAAACTACTAATTTTGTTATCTTGTTCAAATGTATTCGATATTAAGATTGTTCATTTTGGTATATATGAATGATTTTGGTTATAGTTTTTGGTTTGTCATCTACATAATTTAGTGTACCCTATAATTTAATAATTAGTTTTTTTATCAATAAAATTTATGAATTGTCTCTGTAATACAATGACAAATTTTTATATAGTTTTCAACTTGAAATCATATTTTTAACTTATTAGTAGTATCATTTTAGTAATGTAGAGAGATATTTTCTTATAGGTCAATAATTCTAACTCAAAATATAAATTGATGCAAAATTAAATAATATTATGAACCTAGATAAATCTAAAACTTACTATTTTGGATATTTAACTAAGATTATAAATCATGGAAGATAAATCTAGTAATAAAGTTATGAAATATAAATTCTTGAGACATGAATAAAAAAAAGGAAACCTTTTTATAAAAGTAAGAAATAAAATTATGATCTTATTTCTTGAATATAATAGAGAGACTATAAAGTTGCCAAACTAAATATTTTCCTATTTTCTCAATTGCAAATTGTATATAATAATGTAATAATTTTATGCTAGAAATAGAGAAGCATAATTTTTTTAACACAAATAACTTAAGAGAAATTTTATCCTAGAAACCTCTTCAAGTCACAAAGATCAATGAAGTGCTTTCCAATACATGCATTGATTTTAAATAGATACATGCAACCAATATCAAATGCCATATTTCATAAATAGTTGTAGCACAATCATTTCAAATTTCTACTAATTAAATCCTTTATCTTTAATATCCTAGGGTGAAGTCTAAATTAATTGAGCACATTCAATTTAAATATGTGTATCCATGCTCTAAAAGAATGGAAAATCATAGAATATAAACTATTTGATTATGAAGTTAAATATCATCTTGAATTTAATTTTTTATATGTCTACATATTCAAGTAACCCACTCCAAAATATTATATATCATGATACAATTTTTAAACTACCTTGAAAGAGATGATGAAGATGCAATATTTTCTCATGTATAGAAAATAGACCCTCAAATACTCTATCAATTTCATACGATATAATGTCAATATATATTTTCATAAAATACACATCTCTATAGGTCTTACCTCAAATGATAGAGAGAAAAAACTATAACGACATATAATTTGTATCCAATGGCTAGCCAAATGGATAGGGATACAAATATGTGTTTGGTCTTTAAAAAGAGTAAAAAAGTACTCACATTTTAATGAGAACTCATATGAGCTTCCATACTCTTTCTTTTTCCATAATAAAAACTTTATTCATAGAAATTCTTAACCCCTTATTTGTAAAACAATATGTCCATGTGATAAAAAAACATATATCTAATATCAGCCAACCAAATAGAATCTTATTTATCAATAAAGCGAATGTTTGGAAGATGTAAGAAACTAATTTATATTTTAGATTGTGACATGATCACTTATCAATGCTATTGCTAATTTAATAGATGACGAATGTGATATTCAATCTCTTATATGCTGCATGGTTCAATCCTTTTACAATGTACAATTATTTCTCACAACAAAGAGTAAGACTTGTATAAATACATGCTTAAATAATGATATACAATCTACTAATAGCATTCCAAATTGGTAAATACAAATAATAGAAATTGGAATTTCATATAAATGAACTAGAGGTGAACCAAGTAAATTTTGGTTTGTATGGTTGTCTTATTTTTTAAATAAAAAATAAGGATATGGGAACCAAACAACAATAAGAATTTATTAATAAATTTTATAACCAAATAAAAGTATACAATATCATTTATTTAGAAATAATTGAATACATATGTATTATATGTTAGAGTCACTCAAGGACTCAAGCCTCTAGGATCACTTAAAAAACCAAAAAACAACCTTCTACAAGAGAGAAAATCAAGAAAATAGATTTGTAATAATAGATGCAAGATAACATTCCCAATATGTAATAATCAAGATTGCAACGGTATTGGAATGAATGAAATGTATAGATGATGCCTTTCCTATAAAGGCAAAGTTGTGAGATAGGATTAGACAAGATCTTGACTTGTATCTTAATCTTTGCAATGAGACAACTACCTCAATGTTATTGAATGGCCTAGGAAACCAACATTAAATGCCATGATAAGATAAGATAAGATCACATGACACCTAATACTTCTAGAAATATTTCTAGGACCTAAGTGATCTTAACATGCAAATAGGACCTATAAGTAAACTAGATAGGTAAAACAACTATTTACACCAACACCCCCATTAAGTGTAGCTTAGGGATTATATTATTAGAAAAATGATGCAAAGATGGGTATTGGACACTAAAAAATGTTAGGTACCCATGTACAAATGCAAACTTTCACAAGCGAAGAAAGGGAGAAAACCTAGTGGGATAAAACTCCTCGCTAAAAGAGATGAAAACAAAATTCTCTCAATGACGAATGAGAAGGACAATACCCCATAAAAGGAAAAAGACTCCCCCTCCCCTTAAGAGAGAAGAAGAGAGACCATGCAACCTCCCCTCAATGTTGAGTCTCTTGCAATGATGGAAAAATCTCAACATTGAATGTTGAGGATGATCCAATATTGTTGAACAACATTTCTCACCTCAGGAAGAAACAAAACCAAGATTATACGCAATATTTACTCCCATTCTTGAAAGGAATATGTGGGAAGAAGGATGATGTGTGATTTATTTGAAGTATTCTCAAGTGTCTCCATGTCAATGTTGAAAGTTGACACACTCCAAACAGGAATTTTGGCCACATTGTTGAAGATGACAATATAGAATCTCCTACAAATGAATGTAGAACACTATCCAAAGACAAAGATATATCCTTTGAAGACAAAGAAGCCTCCTCCAAGTTCTATCTAAAAAATCCACGCTCACATCAAATTTTGAAGAATGATCATGTAGAGAATGAACAAGAGGGCCAGAGGATTCCCTCAAAACAGCTAAATAAGGATCATCTCCATCTAAGAGAATATGTATGCAATCAACGACATCTTCCAAATATAAAATGTAGGACTCAAAAAACAAACCAATAATGTTTGTCAAGTATGCATCCCAAGTAGATGTATCTGGAATACGATGTAGATCTGGTTGCACCAAATCATAAGAGACCAAAATTGTGACAACAAAAGCATCATTAAAAGCAATAGAAGATGGAGGATATGGAAGAAAAAGCGCAAAAACGATATCTAATGTAAGAAACCCCAAGTTCAAGTAGCCAAAATTCTCCTCAAAATCATGGTCCACACTAGAAGTGTAATCAACAACCAAAGGAACAAAGTCACCATCAGAAGCAACATCTGCAAAGGTGTAAACTAAGATGAATTATCAACCATCTCAATAGCAATAATCTCTCTACTCTCCAAGCCTCTAATGATAATTGAATCAAGAGTGAATTCCACGGTGCTCCCATCTTCGCCATGGGTAATTTGATAGATGGAAAGAAGATTGTTTGACAAATGAGGTACACACAAAATATCATTGAAAGTGCCCTCCCCAATATCAATAGATCCCTTCCCAATTACATTCATATATGTATTGTTTCCCATCAAAATATGTGGCATAGCACAAGTCTCAAAAGAAGATAATATTTATTGTGAAGATTCCATATGGTGAGATGCTCTTGAATGTACAAGCCATCTCCCTAGTCCAAGACCTATAGAAGCACAAAGAGCTTGACCTTTTCTACCTGATGTAGTAACAAAACCAACATGACCTTTGTACTTATTAAACAATTTTGAAGAAGAAGTAGTTGAGTCAAACATTTTAAGAAGATGTTTCAATTCATAAATATCCTTCTTATCAAAATAATGTTCATCATCTCCAAGCTTCTTGCAATATGAACAAGTTGGCTTATCCTTCTTAGATGATTTCTCTTTGGAAGAAGATTTATTTTGTGGTTGATCTGAAGGTGGATTTTTCTTTTATTTTTTTGTTTCTTATCAAAAAATTTTGACTCTTTTACCTAACTAACCAACAATACCTAAGGTTTAGGTGACTAGATGAGACCCATAGAAAGAAATTTGTATTGCTCATGTATTAACATCTCAGAAAAAGTTGCGAATGATGGTATAGTATATACAGATCCCAAAATCAACCTATGAGTATGCAAGCTAGAAATAAAAGCTACACAATCAGGATCAATTTTATTCAATGCATTATATACCAACTGAATGTCCTTCTTATCAATTTCACATGCTTTGCATTGGTCTTTGAGATCATTGACCTTAGTGATGTAGTCCTAGATGTTGTCAAGTTCTTAGGATCAAGGATCATTAGTTCATGTTGGGATTAAGGTGTCTCAACCTTAGAGAGTCCCATGTTAAAATAATTAATTATTTGCCCCTAATTTGCTGATTTAATTTATTAAATGCAAAAAAATAAGTTTCCAAATTGCCAAGGCACTTTGTGGGACCTGATAGTGAGTTGGCTTCCCACATGCAAGGTGTAAAGGGTGAGAATTTGACACTTGTCACATGGGTGCTCATTTGGGAAGAATAAAATGTTTAAACCTCTAAAATGTGCACCATGTTGATATGTGACATTCTAATTTGGAAGTTAGCATTTAGCGAGGTCCACTTGTGAGCATATTCCTTCTTTTGAAAAGTGGAAGCAATGAAGAGTGGTACTTGTCACCTAGGTGCTCATTCTAGCATTGAGCATTATAAAAACTTCAAGTAGGAGCGCTAGGATGCCATGTGGCATTAGTTTGACTTATTGATTGATGCTTGAAGAGGAAATTTGCTAAAGGAAGACAATTATCACTCAAAGTAACTAAGAGTCAAAGGGGAGTTAGAAATTGGCAGGTGCCTTTATTTTCTCTAGTGGGACACATTGAATGTGGTTTTGTGTTGGTGCATGTTGTTGCATGTTCGAGAGGGTGCTTTTTTGGAAAGTTAGGACCAATGCATGTTGTTTGTTCCAGTTTGCATGTATGCAAAGATTGTGGAGATGACACATGGCATTCATGAGTTCCCATGATAGAGGTTTATAAACATGGAAATGTTTAAGTATATGAGAGATCTAAATTTTATTACAGGGTAATGCTATCAAACTTTCTTTAGAAGAGAAAGATGTAATGTCCAAGTTCAAGATGTGAGCCTGCAAGTGTATTGTAACATTGTTGTTACATATAGATACATCGGTTCAAGCCTACATGAGCATAGAATCTATAATTGTATTATAATTAGTTTTGTTTTTGATAATACAATTGATTTGTGTTGTTTGGAGTGTGGGGTTTTCTTACTCGAAAGGGTTTTCCCCACATATATCTTTGTGTTCTATCTCTTCTATCTATTTTCTTGTTGTCTAAATGTTAGTTTACATGTCATTATGTTGCTGAAATGTTTTTGATTAGTTTAGTAGGGAAGGGCCCTGATCCCATGGTTACAACCAAAAGACAAAAAGGAACCATATGAAGGTGGGAAACAACACCACCAGAAAGACCCAAAAAATACCAAGTAGAGTAGCGTGCAGGACATCATTCAACATAGTAACCATAGTCCAACCAATATTAATAAAAAACAAGAAGTTTTTGCTAGAAAAATTAAAAATTCTTAAACCATTAATCAGATCAAAAGTGTCCCAAGTAATATTAAACCATAATAGAGCTATAATAAAATAGCAATCCAAGATTTGGAACCAAAAATACAAAAAATGGAAAGCAGTCATATAAAGCAGCAACAAGAAGCCATCATTTGGATTTCTTCAGTAGTTCCCCATATTCACCAATGAGGGAGATGTATTCCCTCTATTCAGGTTCCTCGGACTCATCAACATCTTTAACACATCCAACTTCACCTTTTTTTTCAAATTCCTAGAAATTTTGGTTTCTCTAGAAATAGCTCCCAGCATCGCCCTCCTCATCAGCCTATTAGTTACCTTAATTACTGTAACTAATGATTTCTCCATGTCATCCACTTGAACCTACAAAAAGGTCAGTCTACTCTTCAAAAAGTCAATGCTAGACTCAACATTAGTCTTCATTCCCATATTCCTAGCATCCTGCATATTCTCACTATCATTCTTTTGTTCCTCAACTTTTTAAATTTTCTCCTCCTCATCCTCTTCCTTTTCAACATTTGTACCTTCTTCGCCCATATCATATGAAGAGTCCTCAAATCCATATCCTCCAAATCTTCTTCCTCTTGAGCTTCAAACTCTTCGAATTCTAGGCCTTCCTCATCACAACTAGTTATTTTCTATTTGCCTTTCTTGTCCTTAGAGGTTGCTTTAGCCAAGCGGACAAGCCTTCTACCACCGCTTCCACCACTCCCCTACCCTTGCAAGGTCACCTTCAACTCTTCATTTTGCACACCTTCACTCATAAATATTAATGATATCACTTGAGTTAATATCTCTTTTTATTTTCTTTGCCTTGGGAAGGTCCACCAGTAAAGGTGAGTGTTTTCTCTTCTCCAGCGTAGCCTTGAAGATCTGTATCTCATAAACATCTTTTTCCTTAGTTTTATGCACCATAGGAGTAGAGGGGTTGGAGACATTGGCCATAGGAGACAGGATCTTAGTAGGAATTAGCACCCTCCTGGCAAGAACAAAGGGAGGCAAGCAGGGGTTAGGAGCCACAATAGGAATTTCTTCAACAGGAGGTTCCTTGATATCCCTATCTGCATGGTTAGGATTATCAATTCTAGTGGCCAAAGGGTTTTTGTGAGGATTATGAGCCAGAGCATACTTGTAGAGGGTTAACATCAAACCTTGGTGTAGGGGAGGATTAGCACCCTTCTCAATATTGAGTTGCAACGATAAAAAAAGGTAAAATGGTAAATTGATAATCTCACCATGCCTAATATGATTGAGTAGAGGGACATCGTAAGCGTGTACCGACATATATCCGACCTCTAAATTAAAATACCGCATAACAAATAGGCTAACCAGAGAAAAGGGAGGAGGCATTTCTAACCTAGCATACCTGTTTTGAAATCGTTTAAGGTTCTCCCCTTCATGCATGAATTTATCCACTAACTTCTAATAATCAACCCCACTCTTCTTGACAACTTTCATCCCTTGATTTTGCAGACTAGTTGCTTTCGTAATGAGTCGCGTTGTTACCTCAAACTTCACCACTCCAATAGCCACATTACATTTCCCCCAGGAGTTGGTAATCTTTGGAGTTAAATTATCATTGTAACCCTTCAGAGATTCAAAAAATGGAACCATACCAACATTTAAAAAAATCCTCCATAAATCCACATTCTGCTTAAGGGCCTAACAATTAAGAGGCTCGGTGCACTTCCTTGGACCTCCCATTTTAACTCTCTGCAAATTCTTAGGCTGCTGTAGGCTATGCTTCATAATCGCCCACTTCTTTGACTTTCTTTCCTTGTTGCAAAAGACACAATTTCTCCAAATAACAAAATGAGCCCATAAAAAATGTGGGATTGAGAAGTTTATTTTAGGAAGGGCCAACAAAACAATTCTTGGAACCATTAGCTCATCATTATTGTTACAAGTTTTAAAATCCTCATTTAATTTCATTCCTTGCCACACTTTTCAAATCCGGGGGAGGCTGACAATAGGCGAATCAACACGATTTGAGTTGACAACCCTTAGCAATTTTAAAATATCCATGTGATCATCGAGCACCTCGAGAAGGGAAGAATGATTTATTTTAGTTCCTAATGAGATCATATGATACCGCACCGTACCCCCAAAATCATCATTACTCTGTAAACCTTTAAACACCTCAATATTCCCATGTTGCTCATGTAACTTCGACATATCATTTTTGCAAGTTGTAATCATTCTCAAATTTCTCATTCAATATCATGTCTCTTAAAGACCCTGACATATTATTATTTGTCCAGCAGGTCCATCCCAAACAACTCAGAGCCAAGTTGGCAGCACACTCAACAGCTTTGTTTCCCTCTCTGTAGACATGTTGCACCCTGCATTTGGTGAAGAAACTCTTCAAGGCTAGGCACTTATCAATTATATTTTTTAGCTCCCAAGGTGGCATAGCCACACCATTAAAAATATCCACAATGAGCTTGGAATCTCCTTCTATTATTACATTTTTAAAGCCGAGCTCCTTTAGAGTTTTGAAGCCTCCTAACACAACAATAGATTCAACTTTATTATTAGAACAAACACCCATATTCACACCAAAGCTAGCTATGCAATCTCCTTTGTGGTTTCTCAGAAGACCCCCCGCCCCTGCTAATCCCCGGTTTCCTTTTGAGCACCCATCAAAATTACACTTTATCCAGTCTGTCTGAGGAGGAATCCACACCAGAACCATTATGGTTATCAACATAGACCAATTGAGCTTAGTGAGATCCTTCCTTATACCCCAATTCTGCTTAATCCTCATCTCTTTGTAGTTAGGCCAAGCTTTGGAGAAGTTGTATCTTCTTGCCTCAATATTTTCCTTAATCTGAGTTTTTATAATCAAGCTTACCTACCAGTTGCTTCTCTTTGCTTGCCTTAATATCCTATTATTCCTTTGTTTCCATAGTCCCCAGGTAAGAAAAGGGGGAACTTGGTTCCAGAGGTCAACGATAATATTATGGGAAAAGGGACAATTTGACCATCTTTCTAAAAACAAATTCATTGAGTGAGGAAACACCCAATCTAAGGACAATAACAACAGGAAGAAGGACCACACCTCCCTAGAAAATTGGAAGTGAAAGAAGAGATGCATAATTGACTCCTCTTCCTGCTTACAAAGGTAGAATCTGTTAACCAGTTTGAATCCCCTCCCAACTAGGTTGTTAATATTAAGAATTTTTCCATGAGTTGCAGACCACCATAAATAGTTGATTTTTGGGACCAAGTTCTTTAACCACACCTTATCCCAAAAATGATCAGTGGTGACATCCATAGGCTTCTCTAGTTCCTCATGAGCCTTTTTAACTGAGAAACAGCCTGAAGAGCTACCTTTCCAAAGCCATTTGTCTTCCCTTTCTCTATCAGACCACTTAGCCTCCCCAATAAGGTTGTGCAACCTTAGAAGGGATAGGTCTGAGTTGACCTATCTCTGGCCTCTCAGATTATCCCTCCTTAATAGAAATTTGAACTCCTTCCAATTAGGTTCCTCCATCTCCCAGTTAATATAGTCAAAAACCTTTTTGCCACAAATCCTAATTAAACTTTGATTGCGAGGATTCAGTTCATCAATTGAAGAGAAAGTAGAAGTATCGATCCATGGGTCCTTCCAAAAATCAATATTCATGCCATTCCCAATTCTCTTTCTAGCCCCTAGATTCAACACATTTTTTAATTTAACAAGATGATTCCATAAGGTAGAACCACTAGGCAAGTTGGACATAGAAAGAAAACAAACAAGATTCTTGTTCCTCAAGTACTTGGCTTGGAAATTTTTTACCCAATCTTTAGATCCTTCAAGAAGATTCCATCCAATTTTAGCAGTGAGGGATTTGTTTAGCAAAGATATTCTTCTTATTCCCAAACCCCCTCTCTTTTTGGGAGTGCACACTGTTTCCCAACTGACCAGGGATATTCTATTTTTTTCTTCTATGTCAGACCATAAAAATCTTCTCTGAATCTGTTATATCTTTTCCCCTATAAAATCAGGAATTTTGAAGAGAGATAGGTAATAAATCGAAATATTCTAAAGGGAGGCTTTCAGTAGTTGGTCCTTTCCAACCAAGCTAAGAAGCTTCCCCTTCCATCCAACCAGCTTGTTTTGCACTCTCTCAATCAACTGATTCCAATAGTTATTTTCCAATTTCTTGGAGATCAAAGGTAGGCCAAGATAGGCATCAGGTAAAGAAGCTTCTTGACATCCCAAAATTTTCACCACTTTGTCCTTAATATGTTGGTCAGTGTTGAAGAAGTATATCTTACTTTTTTCATAGTTTATACACTGGCCAAAAACAACAACATAGTCATTGAGAACTTGTTTCCAAAGACCAACTTCCCCCACCAAGGCTTCCCCAAACATAAGAGTGTCATCAACAAATTGTTGATGGGAATCCAACATGAGAGATGCGAAATATTTAACACCTTTACGAGCTTTAGAGTCCACAAATTTTTGGATGTTCCTCCCAAGGACTTCAACACAAATTATAAAAGGTAGGGAGATAGGGGATCACCTTGTCTAAAACCACAACCACAAGAGAAAAAGCTTTGGGGGACACCATTAACCAAAATAGAAAACATAGGGGAGGTATCACAAGTAGTGATCATCTTGAGGAATCTACCATCTATCCCAAACTTCCTAAGAACAACAAAAAGAAAAGGCCAAGAGTCTCTATCATAGGCCTTAGAAAAATCAATTTTAAAGGCCATCCCAAGATGCTTAGAGTGGTCCATTAAGTGGATAATTTTGTGGGTGGAGATGACAACATCAAGGATATTTATTCCCTGAACAAAACCTTTTTGGTTTGGGGCAATAATTTTACCAAGCATCGGTTTGAGCCTTAACACCAAAATTTTAGAGAAGATTTTATAGACCATATTGCAAAGGCTTATAGGTCTATAATTCTTCATAGAAGAGGCTTCGACATTTTTGGGAATAAGGGCTAAAAAAGTGGAATTCAATTGGTTAAGTAGCCTACCCAACCTGAAGAAATCTCTAGCAACATTGAAAAGGTCATTTTAAAATTTTTTCCAATAGGTCTGGAAAAAGGTAGAAGGAAACCCATCCGGGCCAAGAGCTTTAAAAGCTCCGAAGGAGAACACAACCTTTTTAACTTCTTCCAAAGAAACAAAATTAGTCATCATCTTTAAGTCAAGATCAAAAATAACTTTAGGGATCACCTCAAGAAAGTCATCATGTACCTAATTTACATTGCTGAGAGCCATATGGTGAGAGGAGAAGAAGTTAACAGCTTCTTGAGCAATTTCTTTTTTTGTGGTAAGCATGGAGCCATCCTTTTTGACAAGCAATCTGATCTTGTTTTTGCTTCTATGTTTTAACGTGGATTGGTGGAATAATTTTGTGTTCCTATCCTCTTCAGTTAGCCATTGGACGCATGAATTTTGTTTTCATAAAATTTCCTCCTTCTTGTTTATGTTAAACCATTGAGATTTGAGGTCTCTTTCCTTAGCACATATCTCCTCATCCACCTAACCAGCCTCCATAATGTCCTGGACTTCTTTTAATTAGTTTCTAAGAGTTTTCTTTATCTCAAATATATTACGAAATGTCACCTTAATCCTCCCTTTCACTCTTTTCTTTATTCTACTCAAATTTTCCACCAGGAAATACATAGGAGTGCTAGTTGTAGGTTCTTCCCACCAAGTTTTAACAAGATCAACAAAATCATGGTGGAGACTCCACATTAATTCAAATATGAATGGGAAAGGTCCCCTATTAAAATCCACATTTATTTTAAGCACCAAAGAATTATGATTAGAGCCAAACCTTGGGAGAGCATAAAGAGAAAGGAATTGGAAGATATTCCAATTGGCATAGATCATAAACCTATCTAATTTTTCTTGGATTAGATGGTTTCCATTCCTTTGATCGGACCAAGTGTACTTAGTTCCTTGGAGGGGGATATCTATAAGACCAGTTGGGTTTAAAAAATATGTGAGCTCCATCATGCTATCCGGGTAGTAGTCCTACCCTCCAGACTTCTCTGAAGGAAGGAGAGAAGAGTTGAAATCTCCTCCCAACATCTAATGGTCATATTTTTTGTGAGAAATAGCATCACTTAGTTGTTCCCAAAGAAGAACCTTTTCCTTATACAAGTTTGGAGCATAAATATTTATTAAGTTCCATCTCTCCTGGGTAGCCAAATCTTCAAGGGTAATAATCAGACTATTCCTGCTAACAACACACAAGGTTCCTTTTAGCTTTGAGGGATTCCAAAGAGTTGTTATACCTCCTAAAGCACCTTCAACCTCATGAAAAAAATAATTCACACTAAGCCAGATTCTCAAAATAGCCTTGTCAAAAGTCTCTTTCTTCATCTTAGTTTCCTAAAGGAGGAGAACATCCACTTTATTGTCCAAAATACAGGTTTTCACCAGGAACTATTTATACGGGCTATTTAGGCCCCTTATCTTCCAAGAAATAAATTTCATGGATAACTTACTATATAGCACCACCCTCTCCCCCAAGAAGTAGCCAAGGTTACTTCTTCTTGGGCTTTGATCCTACGATCAAATCCAAGGTTCTTTGTTTTCCTGCAGCTACATCCCTCGTAGTATCTTTAGTTATGGAGTCCTTTTGGGAAGGTCTGCCTACCTTATTCACCCCACCAACATCCAAATTCTTTTTATTTTTGGATTTAATTGGAACTTGAGACCACTCCTCCTCATCTTCTTTATCATTAGACTGAGTAGGAAAGCCCAGTAAAGCCAAGGAGTCACTCAGTTTTCCTGCCCCCTTTTGGGATAAGAAAAGAATGTCCTCTAGAGACAAGTTTGTATCATGGTGCACATACTCACCTTCTTCAAGCTCCTCACCCTCTCCTAAAAATTGCACCTTCACCTGGGGAGCCTTCTCTTTTTCCTCCAAAAGTGGTAAAACCTTAGGTTCCACCTCTATAATAACTTCGTCCCCATCATTCAAATTCACCATTTTTCAGAAAGCATGGGGTAGGAAGGCCAGAAGCAGGTTTAGGCAAACCGAGTCATTAGTTACAATAATAGCTTTAGAAACAACCTCCAAGCCCGGGACAGGGTCAGCCTTCAATTGGGGAACATGCGCCGCCTTAACAAAGGTTGTAGAAGGCTGAGCTACATAAGCTATTTCATTAATAGAGTGTTCCACTATCAAATTTTTCTCCTTTGCATAGGTACCCTTGACAGGTTTTTTCCCACAAGAGTCAATGAGGTGTCCAATCTTCTTGAACTACTGGCAAAAGAGACGAGCATTTTCATATTCCAGGGCCTGAGTCCAGTTACCAAATTTGGACTTAAGGAGGATTGAGGATGGTAAGACCGTATCCACAACCACGCTAACACAAATATGGTCATACACTATTCTAAATCTCTCTTGAGTGATCTTATAAACAACTAGAAGACTACCAAAGGAGTTGGCAATACATTTTAATATTCCTGTCTCCCAAAACTCTAGAGGAAGGCCCAGAAGGCGGACCCAGGTTGGAGCCGAGGCACCCAGGTCAGCTGATGGGTCGAGGCCTGGTTTCCATTTGTAGAGGGAGCTAAAGTTTTTAAACCCCAAGTCAAAAGCCCTGGGACCACCCGTTAAAACTTTCAGCATATCTTCATAAACCACAAATGAGAAAAGGAAGATACCTTTTGGTATTGCATTTATGGTAACGTTGCCTTTGAGATTCCAAGTGGAAGCAACCCATTGAGGAAAAAAGTTCAATATTTGGCCTATACGCCAAAAAATTTCCAACTAACACTAGTTTGAGATTGTCCATCACCTTTAGCATCAAAAATTCTGGGACATCTACTTCCCAACCAATCACTAAGAAGGAAGCAGATTCCAATGACCTTTTACCCAAGGATGGTGAGTCAGAACCCACCAGTTTGTCCACGTACAAAATTGGTTGTTCCATAGAGAAGAAAGAGTCAAGCCCAAAAGATGGAGATATGAGAGACTTTCTAGAAATACCTCCAGTCTTTTCCCCTGGGGAAAGGACATAAGTACAAGGAGGGGATGTCATATGGGGAACAACAAAGCTGGCCATTGCCACCATAGGAACAACGCTAGATAAGAGGACAAATTCTTGGAATGGAGAGCCTTCCCAGGCCCCCTCCCGACCCTCCCATTGAAATAGTCAAA
The DNA here is from genome assembly GCA_007115665.2 of Sequoiadendron giganteum. Classification (NCBI taxonomy): domain Eukaryota; kingdom Viridiplantae; phylum Streptophyta; class Pinopsida; order Cupressales; family Cupressaceae; genus Sequoiadendron; species Sequoiadendron giganteum. The sequence goes on from CM021102.1 coordinate 637,342,161, forward strand.
TCACGGCAGGGTCCGAAAATTCAAAAGAATAGCCAGAGTGGGAATCTCGTAGAGCAGAGTTGAGCTGAGACGTGTTCTATTTTTGAAATGTTAATGTATATAAAAACTACATTTCTTTCCCTTAAGGGTTAATGTGATGGAAAAATTGTGTATCTATTTTTGCTTTAAGACATAGTTGTATGTGCTTTTATCACAAGAAAACATATGATATACTAGAGGCATATATTGGTTCTCAGAAGGCTTTTTAAGATCGTCATTTCCCTTCAATTTATTATCAATTTGGTAGTCTTTTACTTCATGTGTAGTACCATACAATGTTTTTGATTTATTCCAAGCCTCATGAATTCTTACATGATCTAATTTGAAACAATAGATCTTGAGAAACTAAGCTCAGAAGACATCCAAGAGCTTTAGTATGTTCAATCATCTATTTTATCTTTTTCTCACCAGTTGTAGGTTCAAGTACCTTATTTTCAATATATAGAGAGTGAAATTTATTCATTAGAGCACTCCATGCATGTTGATACCAAGTTGGATAGTTGCATGATGTTAGCAAATGAACCTTAGAATGATCCATGGTAAAGAAGAGCACAAGAAAATAAATCAAAAGAATACACCAAGAGACCCCCCCCCTCCCCAAATCATTCAATCAAGAATCCACGACTAATATGATTTGGCACTTTATATTTAGTGTGATTACAATGCTAGAATTGCTTTCTAGAGTTTACAATGACAAGATGGATCAAAGATGTAAAATTACAACAATATCTT